>JAVJAP010000076.1:0-194133 GCA_034770075.1 Aralia elata
AGTTGCTTACCCTTGCAATATCCAAGATCTATTATTTCAGCTAAGGCAGAAACGTCTAGAGGAAGACAAAGGAAAAGGGGAAAAAAAAAAAGGTGTGGGGGCAAGAATAGACGCCTGATAGTGCCTATGTACTAGTTATTCTTGAATTTTGTTTGATTAAGTGAATCCTTTTATTGTATTAATGGTATATACGTTTTATGTTAAGGTTAAAGAACCTTGGGACCAAGATTGCAAGACCATTAATTATTATTTTCAATAAACAATGTATGTTTATTATTCCGGGATTTAGTTAGAACGTATGTTTGTCGTTGAGTATCGTGAGCACCAAATTTCGAGGTTAGGAAACCCGTATTTGGGGGCGTCACAGGTTTGGTATCAAAGCTGTCGGTTATAAATGTTAGGAATGAGAAACCTAGGTTATAACCTTAGTAGAAAACTCATATAGAGTATGTAGGTGATAGGGTTTAAGGGAGATTCATCGAGTTCCTAGTTGTACCGAATAAAATATTATTTATCATTTTATCAATGAATTATATTTTATTGTGGTACTGATGTTGCTTATTGTTGGTGGTGTTTGTAGGATGTCGGGTGGACGTGTAGAGTCAAGATAGCTGTTACAGTGAACCAAGGAACCCATAGAGGCCTGAGGTGATAGGAGATTTTGCTGGCAGAGGGACGACCGAGCTATGAGAGTTAGGGGGCTGATACAACTTAGAGGCGTTAGGACCACACCCTCCAGAATTACTGAGCAGCAGTATAAGGACACTGCTTACCAGGCGACAGGCTGTGAGTTAGGCCGAGTTGCACAAAAGGCTGCAATGCAGAAGAGAATCTTACAATTAGGACAGTTATAGGGATGTAGTGTAAAGCGAAAAGATTTGTGGAGGATATAATGATTTGGAGCGAGCCTTAGACATCGCCATCTTATGCAGTTCGACGCCCTAATGGATGGATCTGGACCCTCTAGTAGCGAAAGCAAGTGCTTGAGCTTGTATTTCCACCCTTGTGTCCCTTAGAGGATAGTTGGAGGTCTGTGGCCCCCCACAGTTTTATGCTTTTAGCAAATGTGTTGATTGTTTCCTCCGGGTACTCACTCCTATGATATCTTACATATTCAATCCTTGTTTTAACTCTCAGCAGCGTGCGAGGCCCTAGTTGCGTATCGTAGGGGATGTTACTTTCCATTTAAATGTAGGCTAGAAAAAGAATGGGTTTAAGTTAAATCCCCTCTTTGGGTTATTTTACTGGGATGGTAGCAATTACTCTATAGCAACCGCCTATACCCTTGCTGAACTAAACGTGGTTAAAACACAAAAAGTTGGTATAATGAATATAAATGCATTATTATGGTATGTGTTTGAGAATTTTACCTGGTAAACCATCAATTCAATGGTTATGTTAATTCAGTAAAACTGAATCGGTATTTTAGCAACTTAAATCACTAATCGGGTAAAAGTAGAATTCCCGAGGTTGGGTAATCTAGAGCTCCCACATAATGGTCATGCGATTATTCGAGTACAATATTGTATTGCATGTTAAATACTTATATGTTACTAAAACCCGAGTAACGTGTTAGGACTTTGTTTAAACAGATAATGCCGCCAGACGAATCCTACGAAACCAAGGGGTCGAAGAGTCGGTTAACAATGCAGAGGGAACTCAACCAAACCCAATGCAAGACTTTATCAACATGATGGCCGAAGCTCTGCGGAATCCAACGACTACCGCAGGAAACCAGACGGGCAACCACTTAGCCAATTTTAAAGACTTCAAGGCAGTAGGGCCGCCGGAGTTTAGGGGAACAGCGGACCCGATAGAGGCCCAGTCGTGGATAAAGGAGATTGAAAAGGCCTTTGTCATTGCTAGAGTCGCTGAGGAGCAGAAGATAGTTTTTGCTACCTACCTAATGAAAGGTGAGGCTAACTTTTGGTGGGAAGCCAATCAGAACAAAGCTGGAACTGGAGTCGTGGCGTGGGAAGCATTCAAGACATTGTTTTTCGAGAATTACTTTCCCGAGAGTACGCAGGCGAAAATGGAAATCAAGTTTTTGGAATTGAAGCAAGAAAATTTGTCAGTGTCAGAGTCCGCTGCAAAATTCAATGAATTGGCTAGATTCGCCCCACATCAGGTGGATACTGAGGTGAGGAAGGCCAGTTGATTCGAGAATGGATTAAAGCCGTGGATCTACAGTAAGGTAGCGGTTTTGCAAATTACATCGTTCTCAACCTTGTTGGAGAAAGCTCTCATTGCCGAAGGTGGGAGTGAAGCGGTTTCAAAATATAATCGGGACAAGAACAAGAAGAAGGTAGAAGGTAGGAAATGCAAATGTTAGCGGTGGTGGGCAGCAACAACAGGAAGCGAAAAATGGAGCAGTGGGGGGTAGCAATTCTGAAATCCAGCAAGGGAGCATTGCAACAGAAAAAGGCATGTATGTGGGAATTGCAGAAAGGGTCACTCGGAGAGAGTGTATGAAGGGGAAGATGGTCTGTTATACCTATGGACAAGACGGGCATATCTCGCCCAATTGTCCTAAGGCGAAGAAAGGAGGTTGCTTCAATTGTGGAGAAATAGGACATCGGAGCAAGGAATGTCCCCGAAAAGCGAAACATGGATGGCAGAAACACGGCAATAGGGGCAACAACTCGAGAGCAACCAGTGGAGGACCAGCCCAGCCAAAATAAGCCAACAGCGAGGACCTTCAACATGATAGTACAAAGATGCTGTGACATCCAGAGAGGTGGTGGTGTCAGGTATTATTCCAATCAACAACATAGATGCCTATGTGCTATTTGATTCGGGAGCTTCATTTTCTTTTGTTTCTGATGAATTTGCTCAAAGACTTAATTTTCCTAGTGAACTGTTAGAACACCCGATGAATGTAGAAGTAGCAAACAAAGAGATTATCCCCGTAAAATACATTTATAAGAAATTGTTGTGCTGATGTGAGAGGGTTTAAGCTTAACGTGGACTTGTTGCCGATTCGTCTTGGAGAATTCGATGTAATCCTTGGGATGGATTGGTTAGCAAGCCACGGGGCGGTCATTGACTGTAAGAAAAAGTGCGTACACACCTGCAGACTCCAGGTAAGTCGAAGGTGGTGTACTATGGTAGTTAAATCGCCGAGATAATCTTGTTGTTGACGATGATGCAAGCGAAGAGATTGCTTAAAGAAGGGTTGTATAGGTTATTTGGCTCACGTGGTAGATACTCGACGAGTCGAGGGTGAACTGAGTCAGCTACCCGTCGTAAGGGAATTCGCTGATGTGCTTCCCAGATGAAATTCTGGGATTGCCGCCAGATAGAGAGATAGAATTTGTGATTGACTTGGTAACCACCCACCGGGACGGCACCGATATCCAAGGCGCCTTACCGAATGGCACCAAGTAGAGATGAAAAAGCTGATTGGTTTCAATTGCAGGAACTGTTAGACAAGGGTTATATCAGACCGAACGTGTCACCATGGGGAGCGCACAGTTCTGTTCGTAAAGAAGAAGGATGGCTCGATGAGGCTTTGTATCGACTACCGTGAGTTGAACAAAGTTACAATTAAGAATAGGTATCCGCTGCCCAGAGATAGACGATCTGTTTTGATCAACTCAAGGGAGCAAAAATACTTCTCGAAGGATTGATTTAAGGACGGGTTATCATCAACTAAGGGTGAGGCAGGAGGATATCCCGAAGACGACATTCAGAACTTGTTATGGACATTTCGAGTTCCTGGTTATGTCATTTGGACTGACAAATGCACCAGCGGCATTCATGGATATGATGAACAGAGTGGTTCAAGCGAGTATTTGGACAAGTTCATGGTAGTATTCATCGATGACATCTTGGTGTATTCAGTGTCAGAGGAAGAACATGCTGAACATCTAAGGATTGCCTTGGAGGCATTAAGAAGGGAGAAGCTATACGCGAAGTTTTCAAAGTGTGAATTTTGGTTGCAGAGGGTGCAAGTTTCTTGGACACGTCATTGACAGTAATGGTGTTTCGGTAGACCCCCAGCAAAGGTGGAAGCCATTATCAACTGGGAGCAGCCAAAGACGCCAACGAAGATCAGGAGTTTCCTAGGGTTAGCAGGATACTATCGGAGATTCATCCAGGATTTCTCGAAGATAGCATCCCCGTTGACCAATCTAACCAGAAAGACGGTAAAGTTTATTTGGACAGAGAAGTGCGAGGAGAGTTTCTTGGAGCTGAAGAAGAGACTTAGCCAAGCACCAGTGTTGGCATTAACCAGACGACACTGGGGGTTTTGTAGTATACAGTGATGCGTCACACAAGGGCCTTGGTTGTGTACTAATGCAGCACGACAGGGTCATTGCGTACGCTTCACGCCAGCTGAAGGGACTATGAGAAGGGATACCCGACTCATGATCTGGAGTTAGCAGCAATAGTGTTCGCCTTGAAGATTTGGAGGCACTACTTATATGGAGAGAGATTGCGAGATATATACAGATCACAAAAGTCTGAAATATATCTTCACTCAGAAAGAGCTGAATATGGAGGCTGCGCCGATGGTTAGAATTGATCAAGGATTACGATTGTGAAATTCTGTACCATCCAGGCAAAGCAAATGTAGTGGCAGATGCCCTGAGTAGGAAAGGTAGAGAGAAATTGATGACGCTTACAACTCAGGCAGAGCTGATAAAAGGACTTTGGACGCCTGGAACTGGAAGTTCAGTATCCAATGGAGACGGACAAAAAATTATTCACCATGACTAGTAGGTCCGACTCTACTGGATAAAGATAAAGGAGGCCCAAGAATTTGATGAGGAATGCATTGGCATTAAAAAAGCAACTGTCGGAAAGGAAAAACGTTTGAAGTTCAAGGTTGACAGCACAGGTCTGCTGAGGTTCGAGGGAAGGATCTGGATACCCTATGTACCCGACTTAAGGGAAGAAATATTGCATGAGGCCCATAATACGAGATTTTCGGTACATCCGGGTAGCACCAAGATGTATCAAGATCCTTACGTCAACATTATTGGTGGCCGCATTTGAAAGGGGAAGTTGCGGGAATTCGTCAGCCGGTGTTTAACTTGTTAGAGGGACAAGGGCAGAGCACCAACGGCCGAGCGGATTGTTTGCAACCCTTAGAGATTCCCGAGTGGAAGTGGGGAGCACATCACTATGGATTTTGTGGTAGGACTCCCGATAACACAAAAGGGTCTAGACGCCATCTGGGTGATCGTAGATCGTTTGACCAAGTCTGCCCACTTTCTACCGATCAAGATCAGGTACAAATTGGAACAGTTGGCGAAACTCTACATGAAGGAGATAGTATCGCGACATGGAATACCGGTGTCTATTTTATCTGACAGAGATCCGCGCTTCACGTCAAATTTTTGGAGAAGTCTACAGGAAAGAATGGGAACACAATTGAGAATGAGTACGGCGTATCATCCTCAGACCGACGGTCAGAGCGAGCGAACAATTCAGACCCTGGAGGATATGCTCCGCGCAGTTGTGATGGACTTAGGTGGCAGCTGGGACGATCATTTGCCCTTGGTAGAGTTCTCTTACAACAATAGTTATCACGCTAGCATCGGTATGCCACCGTACGAAGCGTTATATAGAAGAAAGTGTCGAACGCCGTTGTGTTGGGATGAAGTTGGTGAACGGAGATTGTTGGGACCAGAATTGGTACAACAAACCGTGAAAATCATTAAAGTAATAAGACAACGGTTAGTAGCAACCCAGGATCGTCAAAAGAAGTATGCCGACTTACATCGTCAGAAACGAGACTTTGAAGTTGGTAGTTATGTGTTTCTGAAGGTATCTCCCTGGAAAGGGAAGATCCATTTTGGGAAGAAGGGCAAGCTGAGCCCTAGATTCATAGGACCTTTTGAAATATTAAGGAGAGTAGGCGAAGTGGCGTACGAGGTAGCATTACCTCCTGAACTTGAGCACATTCACAACGTGTTTCATGTATCAGTGTTGCGTCCGTATAAGCCAGATTACAAGCATGTCATCTCCTATGAGCCAATTCAAGTCGAAAAGGACTTATCGTACGAGGAGATTCCTGCCCAAATACTTGATAGGAAGGAGCAAACGCTGAGGAATAAAACCATTCATTCGGTTAAAGTACTCTGGAGGAATCACGCGATGGAAGAAGCCACGTGGGAACTCGAAGAGAAGATGAGAGCAAATTACCCTCACTTATTTGAGTAACCCTATTTTTGCAATTTCGAGGACGAAATTTTTATAAGGGGGGAGGGATGTAATGCCCGTGAATTTTGAACATCCTTATTAATTAAATCTAATTTAATTTAATGAGTTAACGTTGTGTTCTATTTAAATCAACTTGGGTTAATTGGTGGGAGATGTATAAGCTATGTCTATACTTGTGTTGGCAGGTATGATATAACTATGGCTAAGAAATAACCATATGTGAGTCAAGTGTAGGAATTGATGTGTAATGACTAAAATGGCCAAGAGTGGTTAATAACCAAGGTAATTATGAAGGGGCAATAACCATTGTATATCAAAGTGGTTAATAACCAATATAATTATGGCGGGATAATAACCATTGTGTTTAAATAATGTAATTATGACAAGATAATAACCAATGTCTAATAACCAATGAAGAATGGTTAATAACTAATGGATAATTAAGATTTTGCGAAAAGACTATTTTAACCTTAAAAGAAGTTGGGTAATGTTTTAAAATACCCTTGAGGAAGTTACTAGGAAGCTTCCTATTATTGATAAATTGACCAAATTGCCCTTGCCTAGTCATGGTTAATGACTATTTTGCCCACGGTCTCTATTTTCCTATAAATAGGACCCCTCACCAATGATAGTGAGGTTGGTTCATTATTTCACCAAGTATAGAGAGAGTGTTAGAGATAGAGTTTGAAGAAAAAGCAAGAACAAATCTTGTGGGAGAAAGAAGAAGGTCTTGATTGTTTAGGCCATCCCCATTCACAACCTATTTTGGGAAGGAAAAGAAGAAAAAGAAATCAAAAAGGTATAACTCCAAACTTTAAGCTATTTTAATGTGTTTGGACATAGATCCTTGAAGTTTTATGTTCTTGATGGCTAGAACCTTATGATAAGGTTAGATCTTGAATGTATAATGTTTTGCTTGTTCATATGTGTGAGTTTATGCTGGAAAAATTTAGAAGAAAGGAAGTAAAGGAGATTTCCGGAAATTTTGTTTGAAAAAGGTTGTTATATGCTTGTCATTTTGAAATCTATAAAGGGATCTTGTGATTTTCTTTCTTGATAAGCTAGATCCATAGGTTAGGGACAAAATCCCTTTTGAATCACTTAAATATGTTAAAAAATGAGCAAACCATGAATTTATTACCAAAGCATGCCAACTGTTGAACAACCTTGGTGACCCCTGACTTTGAGCCTATTTTCCGAGACTTAGACCTAACCAAATTTGATGTTTGATAAATGAAAAGTGTAGTTCAGGAAGATACGAATCCAAAAAAATTGACGGATCGTAAATCGAAGTTGTAGATTTCGTTTTATGAAGGTTTTGGTGAAAGACTCCAAATCTAGAAATCAAGAACGAAAATTAGAAAAAAAAATTAACTATTTGTTATTTAATTATATTTAAATAATAAATAAAGTTAAGTAATTGATTAATTATTATTAAATAATGATTAAGGATAATTAAGAATTGTAAATTAATTATTTATGATTTGATTAACTTTAAAATATAAATAAACCTAATTTGTTATTATTTATTATTAAATTATAACTATAGATAATTAGTACTCACTTATTAGTTATTTATTATTTGATTAACATTAAATAATAAATAAACCTAATTAGTTATTATTAAATAATAACTAAAGATAATTATTACTCACTAATTAATTATTTATTAATTGATTAACTTTAAATAATAAATAAACCTAATTAGTTATCATTTATTAAATAATAACTAAAGATAATTCTTATTCACTAAGTAATTATTTATTACTTGATTAACCTTAAATAATAAATAAATCTAATTAGTTATTATTTATTAATAACTAAAGATAATTCATATTTACTAATTAATTATTTATTATTTGATTAACTTTAAATAATAAATAAATCTAATCAGTTATTATTTATTATTAAATAATAACTAAAGATAATTATTACTCACTAATTAATTATTTATTATTTGATTAACTTTAAATAATAAATAAATCTAATTAGTTATTATTTATTATTAAATAATAACTAAAGATAATTATTACTCACTAATTAATTATTTATTATTTGATTAACTTTAAATAATAAATAAATCTAATTAGTTATTATTTATTATTAAATAATAACTAAAGATAATTATTACTCACTAATTAATTATTTATTATTTGATTAACTTTAAATAATAAATAAACCTAATTAGTTATTATTTATTATTAAATAATAACTAAATATAATTATTACTCACTAATTAATTATTTATTATTTGATTAACTTTAAATAATGAATAAACCTAACTAATTATTATTTAAATCTTAAATAATAATTAGAGACAATTAAAATTTATAATTCGATTATTATTTAATTAATAATTAAATAATAAGTAACTGTAATTAGTTATTAATTACTATTATTAATAACTAAAGATAATTAATTAATTACTATTTAATAGTAATTAAATGGAGATAAAGTTAATAAAATAGAAAGAGTTAATAACCCATTAATTAAACAATCAAAATAAATTGTTTAAGGGTTTAATAAATGAATATGACTTAAGAAAGAGTAATGTTAATTAATTGAACAATTATAATTAATTGTTTAGAGGTTTAATAAGTGTTTATCACTTAAGGGATACATGACTAATTAATTAAACCATCAACCTAGAAATCAATTAAGTGCCTTATAGGATTTACCACAGTTTATTTACTTATGTATGTGATTTGCTTAATTGTTAAATAAATAGCATAAGTAAGCGTATCGACGTACCACTATGCAGTACTAATTGATAGACCGACATTATCTATGTTAGGTTCTTCAAGGCCAAATAGTTAAAGCTAGAATTATTTGTAGCTGAGCAGACAGGCAAGTTCCTAACCCTAAACTTCTTACATTATTGCAAAATTCCCTAACTCAATCTCGAGTTATTATTTTCGAAGCATGTTAGTGAATAATTATTGTCGATTATTCACATTTATACTGATTATTGAGATTCGCACCTTGTGCAATTGAATTCCTATCCTATTATGATTGAACTGTAAATTTAATTAAAGTTCTTTTCAAGCATGAATTGTTTATGAGATAGATCTATGCTATTTGTATCAGCTAGATCCAGCATGTTTAAATTGGTTAAGACAATGGTATTTTAAAAGCTGTTCTTATTAAATTGCTATGGTAAGAACTCTTGGCTGAGAAAAGGATAAACTTGTTTAAGGCATGATATCAATGCTGGTTATTAAGTGTTTATGCCTAAATCACGGGGTATGAGAGGCTGATCCCCTCGATTACCAAAACTTTTTAAGAGGTCCAGCTTACATGCTGAGAACCTTGGTAAACGTCCTTGGTTATTTCAAACCACTCAGTAATTGACATTCAATTATTCGAATATTCAACTGTTGACTGATAATTCATAATTCTTCACAATGCTATACTGTTGTTGAACATTGAAAGTGAAATTTCCTTCTATCATGATATATCTCTTTGTGTATATACTTGCTAAGCAAATTAGTTGCTTACCTTTGCTATATCATGATCTTTATTTCAGCTAAGGCAGAAACGTCTAGAGGAGACAAAGGAAAAGGGAAGGTGCAAGAATAGACGCCCGATAGTGCCTATGTACTAGTTATTCTTGAATGTTGTTTGATTAAGTGAACCTTTTATTGTATTAAGGGTACGTTTTATGTTAAGGTTAAAGAACCTTGGGACCAAGATTGCAAGACCTTATTATTATTTCAATAAACAATGTATGTTTATTATTCCGCATTTAGTTAGAAAGTATGTTTGTCGTTGAGTATCGTGAGCACCAAATTCGAGGTTAGGAAACCCGGATTTGGGGGCGTCACAGGTTGGTATATCAAAGTTGTCGGTTATAAATGTTAGGAATGAGAAACCTAGGTTATAACCTTAGTAGAAAACTCATATAGAGTATGTAGGTGATGGGTTGAGGAGATTCATCGAGTTCTAGTTGTACCGAATAAAATATTATTTCATTTTATCAATGAATATATTTTATTGTGGTACTGATGTTGCTTATTGTGTGGTGTTTGTAGGATGTCGGACGAGAGTCAAGATAGCTGTTCAGTGAACCAGGAACCCATAGAGCCTGAGGTGATAGGAGATTTGCTGGCGAGGGACGCCGAGCTAGAGGTTAGGGCTGAACAACTAGAGGCGCAGGACCACACCCTCCAGGATTACTGAGCAGCAGTATAAGGACACTGCTTACCAGGCGCAGGCTGAGTTAGCCGAGTTTGCACAAAAGGCTTGCAGCAGAGAGAACTACAATTAGGACAGTTAAGGGATGAAGTGAAAGCGAAAGATGTGAGGATATATGATTTGGAGCGAGCCTTAGACATCGCCTTTATGCAGTTCGACGCCAAATGGATGGATCTGCCCTCTAGTAGCGAAAGCAAGTGTTGAGTTGTATTCACCTTGTGTCCCTTAGAGGATAGTTAGAGGTGGGCAGTTATGCTTTTAGCAGTGATGTTGGTACTACTTTTGATTTACTAAAATTTGTATTAACCTCAGCAGGTGCGAGGTAGTTTCGTATGTAGGATGTACTTCCATTTATGTAGGTAGAAAAAGAATGGTTTAAGTAAATCCCATCTTTGGTTATTTTACTGGGATGGTAGCATTTATAGCAATATACCTGTGATAAACGTGTAAAACACTAAAGTTGGTATATGAATATAAATGCATTATTATGGTATGTGTTTGAGAATTTTACTTGGTAAACCGTCAATTCAATGGTTATGTTAATTCAGTAAAACTGAATCGGTATTTTAGCAACTTAAATCACTAATCGGGTAAAAGTAGAATTCCCGAGGTTGGGTAATCTAGAGCTCCCACATAATGGTCATGCGATTGTTCGAGTACAATATTGTATTGCATGTTAAATACTTATATGTTACTAAAACCCGAGTAACGTGTTAGGACTTTGTTTAAACAGATAATGCCGCCCAGACGAATCCTACTACGAAACCAAGGGGTCGAAGAGTCGGTTAACAATGCAGAGGGAACTCAACCAAACCCAATGCAAGACTTTATCAACATGATGGCTGAAGCTCTGCGGAATCAAACGACTACCGCAGGGAAACCAGACGGGCAACCACTTAGCCAATTTTAAAAAAAGACTTCAAGGCAGAAGGGCCGCCGGAGGATAGGGGAACAGCGGACCCGATAGAGGCCCAGTCGTGGATAAAGGAGATTGAAAAGGCCTTTGTCATTTCTAGAGTCGCTGAGGAGCAGAAGATAGTTTTTGCTACCTACCTAATGAAAGGTGAGGCTAACTTTTGGTGGGAAGCCAATCAGAACAAAGCTGGAACTAGAGTCGTGGCGTGGGAAGCATTCAAGACATTGTTTTTCGAGAATTACTTTCCCGAGAGTACGCAGGCGAAAATGGAAATCAAGTTTTTGGAATTAAAGCAAGAAAATTTTGTCAGTGTCAGAGTACGCTGCAAAATTCAATGAATTGGGTAGATTCGCCCCACATCAGGTGGATACTGAGGTGAGGAAGGCCAGGAGATTTCGAGAATGGATTAAAGCCGTGGATCTACAGTAAGGTAGCGGTTTTTGCAAATTACATCGTTTCTCAAAACCTTGTTGGAGAAAGCTCTCATTGCCGAAGGTGGGAGTGAAGCGGTTTCAAAATATAATCGGGAAAAGAACAAGAAGAAGGTAGAGAAGGAGGAAATGCAAATGTTAGCGGTGTGGTTGGCAGCAACAACAGGAAGCGTCAATGGAGCAGTGGGGGTAGTAATTCTGAAATCCAGTAAGGGAGCATACAACAGAAAAGGCAGGTATGTGGGAATTGCGGAAAGGGTCACTCGGGAGAGTGTATGAAGGGGAAGATGGTCTGTTATACCTGTGGACAAGAAGGGCATATCTCGCCCAATTGTCCTAAGGCGAAGAAAGGAGGTTGCTTCAATTGTGGAGAAATAGGACATCGGAGCAAGGAATGTCCTCGAAAGAGAAACATGGATGGCGGAAACGGCAATAGGGGCAACAACTCGAGAGCAACCAGTGGAGGACCAGCCCAGCCAAATAAGCCAACAGCGAGGACCTTCAACATGACAGTACAAGATGCTGTGACATCCAGAGAGGTGGTGTCAGGTATTATTCCAATCAACAACATAGATGCCTATGTGCTATTTGATTCGGGAGCTTCATGTTCTTTTGTTTCTGATGAATTTGCTCAAAGACTTAATTTTCCTAGTGAACTGTTAGAACACCCGATGAATGTAGAAGTAGCAAACAAAGAGATTATCCCCGTAAACTACATTTATAAGAATTGTTGTGCTGATGTGAGAGGGTTTAAGCTTAACGTGGACTTGTTGCCGATTCGTCTTGGAGAATTCGATGTAATCCTTGGGATGGATTGGTTAGCAAGCCACGGGGCGGTCATTGACTGTAATAAAAAGTGCGTACACCTGCAGACTCCGGGTAAGTCGAAGGTGGTGTACTATGGTAGTAAATCGCCGAGACAATCTTGTTGTCTGACGATGATGCAAGCGAAGAGATTGCTTAAGAAGGGTTGTATAGGTTATTTGGCTCACGTGGTAGATACTCGACGAGTCGAGGGTGAACTGAGTCAGATACCCGTCGTAAGGGAATTCGCTGATGTCTTCCCAGATGAAATTCTGGGATTGCCGCCAGATAGAGAGATAGAATTTGTGATTGACTTGGTACCCGGGACGGCACCGATATCCAAGGCGCCTTACCGAATGGCACCAGTAGAGATGAAAGAGCTGATGGTTCAATTGCAGGAACTGTTAGACAAGGGTTATATCAGACCGAACGTGTCACCATGGGGAGCACCAGTTCTGTTCGTAAAGAAGAAGGATGGCTCGATGAGGCTTTGTATCGACTACCGTGAGTTGAACAAAGTTACAATTAAGAATAGGTATCCGCTGCCCAGGATAGACGATCTGTTTTGATCAACTCAAGGGAGCAAAATACTTCTCGAAGATTGATTTAAGGACGGGTTATCATCAACTAAGGGTGAGGCAGGAGGATATCCCGAAGACGGCATTCAGAACTCGTTATGGACATTTCGAGTTCCTGGTTATGTCATTTGGACTAACAAATGCACCAGCGGCATTCATGGATATGATGAACAGAGTGTTCAAGTAGTATTTGGACAAGTTCGTGGTAGTATTCATCGATGACATCTTGGTGTATTCAGTGTCAGAGGAAGAACATGCTGAACATCTAAGGATTGCCTTGGAGGCATTAAGAAGGGAGAAGCTATACGCGAAGTTTTCAAAGTGTGAATTTTGGTTGCAGAGGGTGCAGTTTCTTGGACACGTCATTGACAGTAATGGTGTTTCGGTAGACCCAGCAAAGGTGGAAGCCATTATCAACTGGGAGCAGCCAAAGACACCAACGGAGATCAGGAGTTTCCTAGGGTTAGCGGGATACTATCGGAGATTCATCCAGGATTTCTTGAAGATAGCATCACCATTGACCAATCTAACTAGAAAGACGGTAAAGTTTATTTGGACAGAGAAGTGCGAGGAGAGTTTCTTGGAGCTGAAGAAGAGACTTAGCCAAGCACCAGTGTTGGCATTACCAGACGACACTGGGGGTTTTGTAGTATACAGTGATGCGTCACACAAGGGCCTTGGTTGTGTACTAATGCAGCACGGCAGGGTCATTGCGTACGCTTCATGCCAGCTGAAGGACTATGAGAAGGGATACCCGACTCATGATCTGGAGTTAGCAGCAATAGTGTTCGCCTTGAAGATTTGGAGGCACTACTTATATGGAGAGAGATGCGAGATATATACAGATCACAAAAGTCTGAAATATATCTTCACTCAGAAAGAGCTGAATATGAGGCAGCGCCGATGGTTAGAATTGATCAAGGATTACGATTGTGAAATTCTGTACCATCCAGGCAAAGCAAATGTAGTGGCAGATGCCCTGAGTAGGAAAGGCAGAGAGAAATTGATGACGCTTACAACTCAGGCAGAGCTGATAAAAGACTTTGGACGCCTGGAACTGGAAGTTCAGTATCCAATGGAGACGGACAAAAAATTATTCATCATGACAGTAGGTCCGACTCTACTGGATAAGATAAAGGAGGCCCAAGAATTTGATGAGGAATGCATTGGCATTAAAAAGCAACTGTCGGAAGGAAAAACGTTGAAGTTCAAGGTTGACAGCACAGGTCTGCTGAGGTTCGAGGGAAGGATCTGGATACCCTATGTACCCGACTTAAGGGAAGAAATATTGCATGAGGCCCATAATACGAGATTTTCGGTACATCCGGGTAGCACCAAGATGTATCAAGATCTTCGTCAACATTATTGGTGGCCGCATTTGAAAGGGGAAGTTGCGGAATTCGTCAGCCGGTGTTTAACTTGTTAGAGGACTAAGGCAGAGCACCAACGGCCGAGCGGATTGTTGCAACCCTTAGAGATTCCCGAGTGGAAGTGGGAGCACATCACTATGGATTTTGTGGTAGGACTCCCGACAACACAAAAGGGTCTAGACGCCATCTGGGTGATCGTAGATCGTTTGACCAAGTCTGCCCACTTTCTACCGATCAAGATCAGGTACAAATTGGAACAGTTGGCGAAACTCTACGTGAAGGAGATAGTATCGCGACATGGAATACCGGTGTCTATTGTATCTGACAGAGATCCGCGCTTCACGTCAAATTTTTGAAGAAGTCTACAGGAAAGAATGGGAACACAATTGAGAATGAGTACGGCGTATCATCCTCAGACCGACGGTCAGAGCGAGCGAACAATTCAGACCCTGGAGGATATGCTCCGGGCAGTTGTGATGGACTTAGGTGGCAGCTGGGACGATCATTTGCCCTTGGTAGAGTTCGCTTACAACAATAGTTATCACGCTAGCATCGGTATGCCACCGTACGAAGCGTTATATGGAAGAAAATGTCGAACGCCGTTGTGTTGGGATGAAGTTGGTGAACGGAGATTGTTGGGACCAGAATTGGTACAACAAACCGTGGAAATCATTAAAGTAATAAGACAGCGGTTAGTAGCATCCCAGGATCGTCAAAAGAAGTATGCCGACTTACATCGTCAGAAACGAGACTTTGAAGTTGGTAGTTATGTGTTTCTGAAGGTATCTCCCTGGAAAGGGAAGATCCATTTTGGGAAGAAGGGCAAGCTGAGCCCTAGATTCATAGGACCTTTTGAAATATTAAGGAGAGTAGGCGAAGTGGCGTACGAGGTAGCATTACCTCCTGAACTTGAGCACATTCACAACGTGTTTCATGTATCAGTGTTGCGTCCGTATAAGCCAGATTACAAGCATGTCATCTCCTATGAGCCAATTCAAGTCGAAAAGGACTTATCGTACGAGGAGATTCCTGCCCAAATACTTGATAGGAAGGAGCAAACGCTGAGGAATAAAACCATTCATTCGATTAAAGTACTCTGGAGGAATCACGCGATGGAAGAAGCCACGTGGGAACTCGAAGAGAAGATGAGAGCAAATTACCCTCACTTATTTGAGTAACCCTATTTTTGCAATTTCGAGGACGAAATTTTTATAAGGGGGGAGGGATGTAATGCCCGTGAATTTTGAACATCCTTATTAATTAAATCTAATTTAATTTAATGAGTTAACGTTGTGTTCTATTTAAATCAACTTGGGTTAATTGGTGGGAGATGTATAAGCTATGTCTATACTTGTGTTGGCAGGTATGATATAACTATGGCTAAGAAATAACCATATGTGAGTCAAGTGTAGGAATTGATGTGTAATGACTAAAATGGCCAAGAGTGGTTAATAACCAAGGTAATTATGAAGGGGCAATAACCATTGTATATCAAAATGGTTAATAACCAATGTAATTATGGCGGGATAATAACCATTGTGTTTAAATAATGTAATTATGACAAGATAATAACCAATGTCTAATAACCAATGAAGAATGGTTAATAACTAATGGATAATTAAGATTTTGCGAAAAGACTATTTTAACCTTAAAAGAAGTTGGGTAATGTTTAAAATACCCTTGAGGAAGTTACTAGGAAGCTTCCTATTATTGATAAATTGACCAAATTGCCCTTGCCTAGTCATGGTTAATGACTATTTTGCCCACGGTCTCTATTTTCCTATAAATAGGACCCCTCACCAATGATAGTGAGGTTGGTTCATTATTCACCAAGTATAGAGAGAGTGTTAGAGATAGAGTTTGAAGAAAAAGCAAGAACAAATCTTGTGGGAGAAAGAAGAAGGTCTTGATTGTTTAGGCCATCCCCATTCACAACCTATTTTGGGAAGGAAAAGAAGAAAAAGAAATCAAAAAGGTATAAACTCCAAACTTTAAGCTATTTTAATGTGTTTGGACATAGATCCTTGAAGTTTTTATGTTCTTGATGGCTAGAACCTTATGATAAGGTTAGATCTTGAATGTATAATGTTTTGCTTGTTCATATGTGTGAGTTTATGTTGGAAAAATTTAGAAGAAAGGAAGTAAAGGAGATTTCCGGAAATTTTGTTTGAAAAAGGTTGTTATATGCTTGTCATTTTGAAATCTATAAAGGGATCTTGTGATTTTCTTTCTTGATATGCTAGATCCATAGGTTAGGGACAAAATCCCTTTTGAATCACTTAAATATGTTAAAAAATGAGCAAACCATGAATTTATTACCAAAGCATGCCAAATGTTGAACAACCTTGCTGACCCCTGACTTTGAGCCTATTTTCCGAGACCTAGACCTAACCAAATTTGATGTTTGATAAATGAAAAGTGTAGTTCAGGAAGATACGAATCCAACAAAATCGACGGATCGTAAATCGAAGTTGTAAATTTCGTTTTATGAAGGTTTTGGTGAAAGACCCCAAATCTGGAAATCAAGAACGAAAATTAGAAAAAAAAAATTAACTATTTGTTATTTAATTATATTTAAATAATAAATAAAGTTAAGTAATTGATTAATTATTATTAAATAATGATTAAGGATAATTAAGAATTGTAAATTAATTATTTATGATTTGATTAACTTTAAAATATAAATAAACCTAATTAGTTATTATTTATTATTAAATAATAACTAAAGATAATTAGTACTCACTTATTAGTTATTTATTATTTGATTAACATTAAATAATAAATAAACCTAATTAGTTATTATTAAATAATAACTAAAGATAATTATTACTCACTAATTAATTATTTATTAATTGATTAACTTTAAATAATAAATAAACCTAATTAGTTATCATTTATTAAATAATAACTAAAGATAATTCTTATTCACTAAGTAATTATTTATTACTTGATTAACCTTAAATAATAAATAAATCTAATTAGTTATTATTTATTAATAACTAAAGATAATTCATATTTACTAATTAATTATTTATTATTTGATTAACTTTAAATAATAAATAAATCTAATCAGTTATTATTTATTATTAAATAATAACTAAAGATAATTATTACTCACTAATTAATTATTTATTATTTGATTAACTTTAAATAATAAATAAATCTAATTAGTTATTATTTATTATTAAATAATAACTAAAGATAATTATTACTCACTAATTAATTATTTATTATTTGATTAACTTTAAATAATAAATAAATCTAATTAGTTATTATTTATTATTAAATAATAACTAAAGATAATTATTACTCACTAATTAATTATTTATTATTTGATTAACTTTAAATAATAATTAAACCTAATTAGTTATTATTTATTATTAAATAATAACTAAAGATAATTATTACTCACTAATTAATTATTTATTATTTGATTAACTTTAAATAATGAATAAACCTAACTAATTATTATTTAAATCTTAAATAATAATTAGAGACAATTAAAATTTATAATTCGATTATTATTTAATTAATAATTAAATAATAAGTAACTGTAATTAGTTATTAATTACTATTATTAATAACTAAAGATAATTAATTAATTACTATTTAATAGTAATTAAATGGAGATAAAGTTAATAAAATAGAAAGAGTTAATAACCCATTAATTAAACAATCAAAATAAATTGTTTAAGGGTTTAGTAAATGAATATGACTTAAGAAAGAGTAATGTTAATTAATTGAACAATTATAATTAATTGTTTAGAGGTTTAATAAGTGTTTATCACTTAAGGGATACATGACTAATTAATTAAACCATCAACCTAGAAATCAATTAAGTGCCTTATAGGATTTACCACAGTTTATTTACTTATGTATGTGATTTGCTTAATTGTTAAATAAATAGCATAAGTAAGCGTATCGACGTACCACTATGCAGTACTAATTGATAGACCGACATTATCTATGTTAGGTTCTTCAAGGCCAAATAGTTAAAGCTAGAATTATTTGTAGCTGAGCAAACAGGCAAGTTCCTAACCCTAAACTTCTTACATTATTGCAAATTCCCTAACTCAATCTCGAGTTATTATTTTCGAAGCATGTTAGTGAATAATTATTGTCGATTATTCACATCTATACTGATTATTGAGATTCGCACCTTGTGCAATTGAATTCCTATCCTATTATGATTGAACTGTAAATTTAATTAAAGTTCTTTCAAGCATGAATTGTTTATGAGATAGATCTATGCTATTTGTATCAGCTAGATCCAACATGTTTAAATTGGTTAAGACAATGGTATTTTAAAAGCTGTTCTTATTAAATTGCTATGGTAAGAACTCTTGGCTGAGAAAAGGATAAACTTGTTTAAGGCATGATATCAATGCTGGTTATTAAGTGTTTATGCCTAAATCACGGGGTATGAGAGGCTGATCCCCTCGATTACCAAAACTTTTTAAGAGGTCCAGCTTACATGCTGAGAACCTTGGTAAACGTCCTTGGTTATTTCAAACCACTCAGTAATTGACATTCAATTATTCGAATATTCAACTGTTGACTGATAATTCATAATTCTTCACAATGCTATACTGTTGTTGAACATTGAAAGTGAAATTTCCTTCTATCATGATATATCTCTTTGTGTATATACTTGTTAAGCAAATTAGTTGCTTACCTTTGCTATATCATGATCTTTATTTCAGCTAAGGCAGAAACGTCTAGAGGAGACAAAGGAAAAGGGAAGGTGCAAGAATAGACGCCCGATAGTGCCTATGTACTAGTTATTCTTGAATGTTGTTTGATTAAGTGAACCTTTTATTGTATTAAGGGTACGTTTTATGTTAAGGTTAAAGAACCTTGAGACCAAGATTGCAAGACCTTATTATTATTTCAATAAACAATGTATGTTTATTATTCCGCATTTAGTTAGAAAGTATGTTTGTCGTTGAGTATCGTGAGCACCGAATTCGAGGTTAGGAAACCCGGATTTGGGGGCGTCACACGATTTAATTGCGTTGTGATTCTGGGGACAGAATCCTTTTAAGGAGGGAAAGATGTAACGAATGCAATTTTTGTGATTGAATAAAAATATTTATTGAATTATGTAAATATTTTTACTAATTTATTGAGCTGAATAAATAATTTATTAAGTTTTGGTGAAGTGGGTATATGTTGAGTTTAATAATGTTAAATATTATTTGAATGTGATTTGTTATGCTTATTCTAATTTAATTTAATGATTAAATTAGATGATGAAAAGGTTTATTTTGAATAAATGATTTATTTGAATAAGAGAATTTATTTGGTATTATTGTTATTTGTTAAATGAAATTATTATTTGAGTTGGTAAGGTTTAATTGAATTTATTTAATAATAAGTTCAATTAAATTAGAAGTGTGACATTTTAAACTATATGTTATATTGGTTTATTAAAATAAATGAGAAAGTATTTAATTCAGTTTTACCAAACAAGGCCCTATGATCTTTGTTTGGAAATAATGGGTTATTTTATTTGTGTTTTACCAAACAAGGCCTTAAGACCTTTAGTTAGAATAATGGATTATTCTATTTTAATTTAACCAAACAAGCCTTAGAGGCTTTTGAAATTTTTAACTGATAGATATTATATCATACGTTATTATTCTTTTAAATTATCAGTTTTTATTTGTTTATTAAAGTTATCAGTTTATATTTTTTTTAAAAACTACGTCAGTTAAGAAAGAAAAGAAAGAAGAAGACCATCAGAGTTTGAGAGAAAAGAGAGAGTAGAGCTTGAGAATTTGAGAGTGGAGAAGAGAGAATTGAGAAAGAGCTTGTAATTTTAAAAGAATTCACCAAGTTCTTACAACAATTGAAGGTATAATTCCTTTTTCCCCTTGGTTTTATTCTACTGTATATAATTTTAGTTACTGTATGTAAATTCAATTGCTAGAGTATATGAATTATTTGATTATAGTTGTTGTAAATGTTAGAAAGCATGTGTTAGATGATTATGTGATGATTATAGATTAATTTGAATGGTTAATTCATGAAAATATGTCTTTGAAATTAGTTTTTAGTTTTTTACAGAGTTTACTTCATGAATTGTATATATGTATGAAAATTGATGCTTAAATTAGTTGTTATTCGGTAGGTTAATAATTGTTTATGATTATATGATGAAAAATAAGAATAATGCAAGAAGAATGGTTTTAATTGGTTGAAAAATGAATTTACAGAGTTTGATTTCATGAAAATGGTTAAAACTTGAATAAATTGTTTAACATGTTGGATAAATGTTTTGTATCATATATGATGTCTGGGTATATTTATTTTGTATACTGGATGATAGAATTCAGAAAATTTGGCCAAATTTAGCCTAAGTTTTCACTGGTTCGCGAGCTGGGGAAGACGATAGTTGAGTCTCTCGCCCCGGCAAGAGAAATGAACTGATTTCTTCGCCCCGGCGGCAGCGTCGCCCCGGCGACAAATTTGTTAAGCATAACTTCGCCCCGGCGAGCCTCTCGCCCCGACGACGAATTTGTTAAGTTTTTCTCGCCCCGGCGAGAAACACTGCTGTTAAAAAAAAATTTAATAATTATTTTGTTTTCTTTTCTTGGAAGTTATGATGCATAAATAAACTTATATTAATGTATTAAATGACTAAAGAATTTCCAAGATGGTTGCTAACTAGTACTTGTTGATTATGGTATGCTAAATGAGATGTTATGACAAAAGAGCAAGCTTAGAATGCTTTTAATCTTGTGACTAATTATATTATCATTTTACAATTAAATGTTTAGGTTGTTTAAGGATCGTGAATTACTTAAATTTGTAATCTACGCTTGAGGCAAGTTCCTTATCTCAATTTATTATTTTTATGTTGAGCAAGTTGTTCTTTCCTTTAACTTGTTAAATTATTCAATGCAAGTTCATTTATATTGAGCGAGCTTGTCGACCTTAGCTTATTGATATTCAAGCAAGGTTACTATCATGATTATATACTCAAGCTTTATTCCAATCATTGTTTGTTATTCAAACTTCGTGTATAGTTTCTATTGAACAAACTCTATTGATGAATTAGACTAGCAAACCCTTATTGATTCAGCTAGTCCTTAGTTGATGAGCGATTTCAAAGACTTAGAATATTTTCTATATTTATTCCAAGCCAATTTCCTTTTTGGTATGGATTCAGACGATAAACTGAGATGAACAACCCTAATATAGGGGATTACTTACGCGACAACGTTAAAATGTTTGTGCACAATACATTGTACAAAAGGCTGATCCCCCTGAGTACGAGATATTGGTCCATAGTCTATATGACTGTTAAAGGTTACGATAGAGATACTTGTTAACCTAGGACATAGTTCGAGGTCTTGTGACCCTCAGATATAATTTCTAAATCTTGAAATCTATTTTTCTTTGAATCGAGCATTCAAACGAGCTTTTAGACTTTGATCATTTATTGATTGAGATTCAGAAAATTATTATTCCTCAGTTGAAATCCATTTCATTTGAATATTATTGTTATCGTACTTGTGGGCAATTGTTTGCTCACTCTTGCACTAATCATTGCAGCTAAGACTGAGAAGTCGGACGAGCCGTCCACGAGCAAAGGCAAGGGCAAGATGCATAAATAGCTAGCGACCTGCTATTTACTTGATGATTATTTGTAACAATACTTGTTTTAAATTATGTTTTTTTTTCGCATTTGATGTATTAAGGTTTAGATAACCTGGGATTTGAATGTTTAATAGTTTGGTGATGTAACCCATTTTGGGAAGATATTTCTTTAAGTTTATTTAATTGTTATTTTATTGGGTAGTTAGTTTTGAATGTATGAGATAGTGAACACCAAATTTGTGGGAATTAAGTACGTAGATTTGGGGGTGTCACAGTTACAATAGCCCTGTAACATGGCCCAAAAATTTAATAATATCAATAATCACGTACCCTACTAAGGTATCTATAAAATGCACGCTCTCCGAAGGGCATCTGAAAGGTGTGCGTCTTAATATGTCTTATATTAGCTCCGGAACTAAACGTAAATACTAACGCATTCAATACATAGTCGAACTAAGGATTTAAAAATTGTTTTACAATCTCATCGATATTCAAAACTATACTTATTTTACAGTTCAAAATCATATAATCTCATTTCACTATTCAAAAATAAATACTTGATCCAAAGTTTGAAATAAAAGAACATAACATTTTAATTTAAAATATAACAAATTTTGAAACGGTACATTTAGGCATCCGAGTAATTACTAAAGCATACATGAAAGTAAACGATAATTTAAAAACCCTACATAGTTCGAAAAGCCACTTACAGTACAAGTACCCAAAAGATTAATCTCGTGGTACAAAACATCGTCTCAACCAGAGAATCAATTACCACTTCACCTCGTAACACTCTTCTGTATAATTAGAGTTTTAATAATTAATCATAAATCTTAAACATCCAATTCTCAAATCTGTACAAATATCATCAAGACCTCAGGTCACTATTCTTGTCAAAATTCCCTCATATTTAACTTATTTTCTAAATCTAAAATTATAAATAGAAACTAGACTTCAAATACTCCAGTTGAGCCTCAAGAATCACCCAAATCGGATTTAAAATCATTAAGTTATACATTTTAAAATATTAGAACTTGTTGCTAAAAGTTCTACTACAAAAATTATAGATTGGCCCTTCTTAAAATTCATAACAAATCATACGTTAATCTTTAACGGTTCAAAATTGGTAAATATATTTTAACCTTATATATGTACAACATATCCAAAAATTATAACGATCCAACGGTCGGATTAAAAGATATAAACCACGCAATATACCGTAAAATATAAAAACTGAATTTCTGATTTTAACGTTTACATTCAAGCAAATTATATTCCTTAATATAAATTTATGCCTATGTCTATGTTTTATTTAAAATAATCTCTAATTTAAAAACCCTCATAACTAAACTTAAAATCAAAATACGAAATAATATTTACCTTCCTTGTTCATCTTTTTTCAATATGCAGCAATAATATATCTGGCTTTTGGGTCTTCTAGAGTCCTCAAAATCTCTTTATGTCTTCACAAAACTTGTAGCTCTAGAAAAGGTACACAAAATAGACTCAAGAATCACTCGATTTGGAGTTAATATGATTGAGTTACGAATTTTTAAAATTAGGGCTGACAATAGTTACGGGAATTGGGACATATTGCGTTTTTCAATAATTTTAGGAATAAAGATGATGTCAAATAACTTCTCTTCCACGTTAGAATTGTAGAGAACGAAAAACTGAAGAAATAAACTTTGGATTCACTCAATTCCGACATCGGGTGAATTAATTATAATTTTTGTAATGGGTTGTAGTGCGTATAAGTATTCTACTCGAGAATTCAACTAATCAAATTAGAATAGGATTAGGGTTACATCTTCACTCTTTAAATATAAATAGAAAATAATATAAGATTTACCAATATCCTAATGGACTCCTCAATTTTAATTTAATTAATTATTTAATTATCTACTAATAGAATTTAACTTTCCAAACGAAACAAGGAAGAAAGAAAGAAAATTAGTAACTTACCTTTTTCAATTCAATTACACTTTTATAAAATAAAATTAATTAATATTTAATTATTAATAAAAATTTGAGTTATTACATAGAATATATCACATAATTGTAAGAATCTTATTCTAACTTGATTTGAATCCAAAACACTTTTGATTCTCCTTTAACGAGAATTAATTAAATAATGCCTAATAATAATTAATTAATTTCTCGGGACTTCTACAAATCAATATTGGTATCATACAATGCTTCATGACTACTCGGACAATGTGAAAATAATGCTATGAACTTGTCAGTTAATGATTACCGTGCTATACAATCCTCTAATTATCTATGTTCTGCTAAGAGTATGGAATATGACAAAACTCTTCGTCACAATAATAATATGCATTAAGATTTCAATTATTAAACCACTAAGCAGTCATTGGAAAAAAAATCAGTATCACCTAACACCTGGGAAGGTATTTATTTAAGGTTTAAACTTAACTAAATTGAATAGAACATCTCTTCCTTAACTGGAAGTAATAGATCCTATATTACCATACACCTACCTCAATAAATGCCCAGATCATACCTAAAAACTACTATTATTTAGTCCAAGAAGATAATTGAGTTAAATAGTATCAACACATGGTGGAATATGTCGACGCCGGATTTGTCCTCTCGTTGTTTTAAGAAATGATTAATCGTGAGTTTAAGGGTGATTTTGAAAAAAAAATGATTTAATGCCAACGGTTTTTAAAAGTTTGATTTTAAAGTGGACCAATTAGACAGAGTCGCCAGTTGGTAAAGATTTAAATGAATTTTAAAATTTTGATAATCGAGATGACCCATATGTGACTTCGTAAAATTAGTCTGCAATCGAGATTCATAGAATTCGAGGGCTTGCTTAAGCAAGGGGAAGGTGTTAGGCAACCCCTGACTTTCTTGAAACACGGTTACCGCTTTCCTAATATTTTTAAAAAAAGTTTAAATGATTTATCTCAAAGAGCGTGAAGTGTATGCATTGTATTTTGTGCCTAGGTGAATCGTGTTGTGGAAAAAATCTAGGGTATTATCTCCTAGAATCAAGTTGAATCATAAACTAGATAGCATAAGTTATCGTCTCTTATGTCGTCTAAGTTATGGTAAAGGGAGAAGGTCTAGGGCATCGTCTCCTAGAGTCCAATTAAAGAGATAGTCTAGGGTGTTGTTTCCTAAACCGTCTAAGTCGTCTAGAACCGTCAAAGTCTTTGTGAGTGCATTATTTTGAAAGTAACTTTCGAACCTCTATGAACCTATGTACAAAGGATTTAGTTTCTAGTGAAAGTTTTTTAATTTAGAAAACTTCTATGATTTCATAATACTATGATGAAATTTAAGATTTCGCTAAGAAGAACATTTTTTTTGCAAACCCTTCATCCAATAGGAATCGAATCTTCCATTACTTCCAATTTTAGCCTAAAGTTAATCTAATAACTCAACTTGGTTCAATTTTAAAAAAGATCTTTTTAACCTTCGTTAAAAAACCATTTTCGTTGAATCGAAAAACGAAACTAAGCATCGAACGGTTGGAGCTACCCACGGGCATGTAAGCCATCAAAGCAAACTCCAAGCACCTCAAAATAATAATCCACTATCAAGGGGTCTTAAACCCAATTTTTGGGCATAAAAGTCATCTAAATCATTTTAAGGCCTGAATCACATTTTTATTCGTCGAATCGCAAAATTACAACCATTGTCTATGTCCATCATGGGAATATCCTTCAATTTCCATTAAGAATGAAGTTTAAGGGTCTTGAAATCATTCCTATGCTCATATAATTCATAATTATACCCAATAAAAATATCAATATCCATAAATAGAGTTTAGGAAAGGGTGTCCATAAACCCTATATTACTAGATCAAACAAAATACCCACAAAATCACAATTATAATATCAAACCCGTATTAAGAATATAATGACGTCGACGAAATTCTAATTACATTGCAAGGATCTAACTATATTGAAAGAAATTTAACAAAGGAATTTAGGATCTAAGGATTGAAACCCATAGACTCGAAACTCTGTAGATTGACTCGTAACAAACAAAATCACAACGTAGAATTAATTACATCGACAAGATATCGTAAGAAACTAACTATGACGATTATGATCCAATAAAGGAATTTAGGATCTAGGGATTGAGACCCATGTACCCTAAACTCCATAGATCGACTTGCGATAATGAACTTCGAAGTAACATCGTCTAATCAAAGTCAAATAATTAGCACACAGATTTCCTAGATTGATTAGGATGAATTTCTATTATGAGAAATCCTCTCTAATAACCCGTAATCCAATATAGGATCCAAACACCTCTAGACCCAATCTAGGATGTTAGGAAAGCCTAAAAAGAAAGAAACGAAATGAATAAGCAAACCCCAAGCACGAAAGGATTTCTAGGTTAGTTATGAGGAATTTCTATTCACGAGAAATCCTCTTTAACAACCCATAATCTAAAATATGATCCAAACACCACTAGAAACGATCTAGGATATTAGGAGAGCCTAAAGAAACGAAACGAACATAAATAAATAAAACCCAAGCACGAAGAAAGATTTCTAGGTTAGTTACAAGGAATTTCTATTCATGAGAAATCCTCTTTAACAATCTACAACTTAAAATAGGATCCAAACACCACTAGAAATTATCTAGGATGTTAAGAGAACCTAGAGAAATGGAACAAACATAAATAAACAAAGCCTAAGCACAAAAAAAGGATTTTTAGATTAGTTAGGAGGAATTTCTATTCATGAGAAATCCTCCTTAATAACCCATAACCCAAAATAGGATCCAAACACCACTAAAAATGATTTAGGATATTAGGAGAACCCAAAACGAAGAAACAAACACAATCAAACAAAGTCCAAACAAAATAATTAGCCAAAGAAGCTAAATCGAATGTAGAGATTAGAAATTGACCTTGAGAATGGGGTTTCTTCCTCCTTAAGCTTGCAAAAGGTCTCTTGCTTGTGTATTGATGGAGGATTTGTTAAGAAACTAAGAATTTGATTCAAGTTTGGGAGAGTTTTTCTTTATTTTTTGGGTTTTCTCTCTATTTTTCTTCTTTATTACACTTTTCTCTCTATTTTTCTTCTCCTTCTCGTGCAAAATGGCCAAAACATGCCTGATATAGCCAGGCTAGGGTTGGCACAGGCATTTAATATTATGGTTTAATTAAGGGTGTGACAATTATTTAACTATATAATATGTAGTTTATTAAAATAAATTTGTTTAGAGGAGTTTGTTTTGCCAAACATGGCCTTATGGCCTTTGGGATTTTAAGCTGAAAAACCCTTTGTTCTCTTAACTGATAATCACGTAAGGATCAGTTTTAAGCTCTCTCTATTTCACGTATATTTGTCCTTGTCTTGGTTATTTTGCAATAAGCCAGAGAAGTGAGAAAGGGAGAGAAATAGAGAGAAAAATTGAGAGTTTGTGAGAACTGAGAGTGGAATTTTGGAATTGGAGTCTAAGAGAAGAGGAATTAAAGCTTGATAATCATCAAACTAATTTTCTTAATCGTATACCAAGGTATAATCTTGTTTAATTTTCTTCTTAAGTTTCTTTGGAGTTTGGAGTTTGATGATGGAATTGTCAAGAAAGTTGTTTTATATGTGTTATATGATGTATGTATATCGTTTTCAGAAACTAGAATTTATGAAATATGTTTTAAAATGGAGGATTTCCTATGTTCTTGAGTTTTGGGTATGTATGTATGAAATATATGCTTTTCTGAGTCAAATGTAAGGTTTAATATTTGTAGGAATCTGCAAATTGATGGTGATTTATGGTTCAATGTTCAAATACGAAGAGATTGCATGTTTAACCATCTGATTTCATCAAGTAATGGGTTTGTAGTGGTTGATTTTATAAAAGATGTTAAAAATGAGTTTTTTTAGCAAAAACATGGTTTAGTCCTTTGGGTTTTGTTGTTTCGATGGTTTTAGGTTGCTAGAATTGACATATAGATGCTTAGCAATGTTTCTGTGGGTTTTATGTTGATTGGGTATGAGTAATTCGACGTTTGAAGCTAGTTTTATGGGTTTCAGACAGTGCAGCAGCAGGCTGTTCCGTCTCTGTCTGAGTTGCGGCGCAGCTGCGCTGGCAACAATGGCAGAAACGGCACAGCTGCGCTGCTGGTCTTTCCAGGATGAGCACCTGCGCAGCTGCGCCGGTGTCCAGTCTTGGGAAGGCGCAGCTACGTTGATCCCTGAGCAGAAACAGTTTGTTTTGTTTTCAGTTTCAGATCATGTCAAGTTGTTTTAACCTAGTCTAATGATTATGATAACATATAAAGCAGGTGATAATGTTGCGAAACAGATTGTAAACAAGTAGTTGATAATTTTTAAGTTGTGAAGTTAGTTGATTGTGAAAACACTAATTATGAATTATTGAGATGATGGTTCAATGTGTTGTGGTTTAATAGGACTTATGATTAAAGGTTTGTAAAGGGTGATAATAGTCAGATTATGACTGAGATAATAAGATGAACTTGAATGGTAGCTAAGTCTTAAGGGTAATGATAAGTAGCTAATTATTGTTGTGGTTTCAATGGTATGTATAGGGGAGGTTTTGACGAACGTGAGTTGTAGTTATTTAAACTACGCACGAGGCAAGTTTCTTACTCTCAACCCTTTTACGTTAAAAATATTACTAATCTTAAATTTACTTAACGCTAGTTCTTATTGATGTTCATTCTTACAATTTGTGATTGTACTTTCCGTCGATTTCATATGAAGGCAGACATTCCTTATACATCATTACTTGAAGCTTGGTTAATTAGAACCATTGTTGTAACACTTTGGATATACAATAGTTATACGTTGTATATCGACACTGATATTCTACATTCTTAATTCTTAATATAAACACCTATTCAATTTGAATCTATTGTGAACCACACCAGACTTACTTTGGTGCGATGATGATTATCAAAGCTGAGATGAGCAACCCTAAATTAGGGGAAAACAAATACGCAGTAGCGCTGAATGGTTGTGCACAATACATTGTACAACGGGCTGATCACCCTGAGTACGAGATGATTAGTCCTGTTATAGTTTATTAAGCTGTTAAAGGTTACAGCAAACTTACCTGTTAACCTAGGACAAAGTTCATGGTCATGTGACCCTCAGTATATCTCGATGTGCTATCTTTGTTCTATCGAGCTTCCAAATATTTCCATTTTTGATTATTGTTCCACCAAAAAGTTTTATCATTCAGATAAATTATTGTTGAAATTGCTCATTGTTATCTTAGTGGGCACTTGTTTTGCTCACCCTTGCATACTAAACCCTTGCAGCTAAAGTTGAGAGGATAAATGAGCCGTCTACTAGCAAAGGAAAAGGAAAGATGAACAAATGATGATGACATGTTATTAGATAAAGACGTGTCTACTTTTATTTATATGGTTGTGTAATCAAGACTTATCAATTATTTATATTTCCACATATTCAAGATGTAATAAAGGTTTAGCAAACCTGGACATATTTTGAGTAGTGATGTGACCCTTTAATGGGAGAAATTTTTATTATTCAGTTTACTTTATTTAAATTCTTTTGTTTATGGGTAGATAGTTGTTATATTGGATAGTGAGCACCAAGTCTGAGTGGTTTGAGGTAATCCGGATTTGGGGGTGTCACAGGTTGGTATCAGAGACGTAGGTTTAAGAACCTTACGTGGGGAAAAACCTTAGGAATTAGCCTTTTAGAAAAATCGCAAAGATAGTGGTGATAAACTCTTATTGAGTATTAGGGAATGAATTAGGGAATTCATTGAAGATAATAAAACACTCAATGTGCTTATGTGCTTAATAACCAATGTGCTCGCGAGTAGTATCGATTAAGTGATTAAAATATTTTGTTGTCAGGATGTCGGAGATTGGACAAACTAGTCAGCTTAGAGTCGAGGAGATCCCAGTGCTGAGGGAGAATATCCCAGTGCCTGGAGACGAGGAGGCCAGAGATGTTCATGTGGTCAGTGAACAGTTGGTGACTGTGGAAGCATCTGGGCAGAGGCTGAGTACTATTCGGGAGGAGGAGGACAATGAGGAGGATCCCGAGGAGTTGATGTACGATCAATTATACAATGAGAATGTGGAACTTCGGGAACAACTCAGAGTTTTGGAGGAAGTGTCAAAGACACGCCGAGTTACTATCGAGGAGAAGGACGAAGAGATCTACAATTTAGAAGTAGGATTAGGAGATGTAGAATGGAAATTGGTTCACTCGGAGAGTCAATAGGAGCAACTGATGGAAGAGAATGAGAAGGTGAAGATAGAGAATGTGGAAGTGAAGGTTGTAAATGGAAAACTAAATACTGAGAATGGTGAACTAAAGACTGAGAACGGGCAATTGAGGATTGCGATGGAGGAGTTGAAAGATGCTTTGAAGGAGGAAACTGCTAAGCGTATTAGAGCTGAAGACGCTCACATTAGGATTTCTCAACGCTTGGATCGTGCTAAAGGAGAGGTTCGTGCGAAAAAGTTCAAAATAGATGACATGGAGTATATTTTCCACACATCGATGGATAGGGCTCAAGATTGGGTTTATTATTACCCAACTCAGTTAGAGGATCATCCGAGGTTTGTGGATCGCCGAACTGTGTTTCGCATCATGGAGCAAGAACGTGAGGAGGCTGTGCTCCGAGGATTGTCTTCCTAAGTTGTTAGAGAAATAATATTATAATAAGTATTTTAGGTGTAAATCCCTGCTTATATAAATAATGGGATAAGGCGATAGTGATGAAATTCTGAAGTTGTTATTTCAGAAAAATGATGTAAATAGTAAAATACTATCTTTTAAGTTTGAGAATAAATAAATAAAGAGGTTAATTGAAATTGTTACGTGTTAAGTTTCTACTTTTGAATATTTAAGTTAAGTTTTCTTAAATAAGTTATAAGTACTTAAGAAATTTAGTAATTGTCTAAAACCGTTGTCTTAAACAGAATTATGCTGCCAAGAAGAGCTGGACGACCCCGTCAACAACCACCCCCTGAGGGGTCTACTAACAACAATAACGATAATCCACCCAATGCTAACCCAGTTCAACAGCTAGTGGACCTTTTGACTGGAGCTTTTGCGAATCAACCGCAAGCTCAAGCTACGACCTTTAAGGATTTTAAGGCCATTGGTCCCCCTGAGTTTAAAGGAACGATGAATCCGATAGAAGCCCAAACCTGGGTAATGGAAATGGAAAAAGTTTTTGATGTCGCTAGGGTTGGGAATGATCAGAAAACTGCTTTTGCGACTTTCATGTTAAAGTCGGAAGCCAGTTACTGGTGGCAAGCCAACAAGACGAGAGCAGGAGAAGGTGTCATAACGTAGGATCAGTTTAAGGGGATGTTCTTCGAAATGTATTTTTCGGCTAGTGCTCAGAACCAGATGGAGGTTCAGTTTCTCGAACTTAAGCAAGGAACGATGACAGTGTCGGAATACGCAGCAAGGTTCAATGAACTAGCGAGCTTTGCACCATACCAAGTTAACACGGATGAGAGAAAGGCCAAACGGTTTGAGCGAGGGTTGAAACCTTGGCTTTACAACAGGGTTTCTATGTTTTAACTCAATACATTTGCGGTAGTGTTAGAGAAGGCAATAATAGCCGAGGGGGGAAGTGATGCGTTGACCAAATATAATCAGGAGCAGAAAAAGAAGAGGATTGAGACTGAGAATAAGCCGGGTGGTAGCAGCGGAGGAGGAAACCAGAAGCGGAAATAGAACGATTGTGGTTCTATTGGAAGTCAGCAGAGTAACCATAAGAAGAAAACTGAGGCTTGTGCAACTTACAGAAAGAATCACGCAGGCGTCTGTTTGAAAGGAAAGAGAGTTTGTTACAACTGTGGGCAAGAAGGCCATATTGCTCCAAACTGTACTGCCCCAAAGAAGGGTGCCTATTTTACCTGTGGATCAAAAGGCCATCTTACTCGTGACTGTCTAAGGAAGGCTACCAGTGGAGGAAGTTGAGGCAAAGGAAATAACAGTGGAGGTGCATTAACTATTTATGGGCCAACTACAGCAAATCGCCCGACTGCTCGCACTTTTAATATGACGGTCCAGGATGCGGTTCAATCCAAGGAGGTGGTGGTATGTGTCCTACCAGTAAATAATTTGAATGCATATGTACTTTTTGATTCGGGTGCAACTTATTCTTTCATTTATGATGATTTTGCTGGGAAGCTGGATATACCCCGAGAAGAGTTAGACTTTCCCTTAAACATAGAGATTGCTAATAGGGAAGTGGTACCTGTTAGGTATGTGTACAAAAATTGCGAGATAGATATTCATGGTCATATAATGACAGTAGATCTTATTCCGATTAAACTTGGGGAATTTGACGTTATTCTAGGAATGGATTGGTTGTATAACTATGAGACAATTATAGATTGCCAAAAGAAGTCTGTAAACCTTAAGACTCCGTCTAAGGTAGTATTTTATGGTAGCAAATCGCCAAGGCAAACGACTTGTCTAACGATTATGCAGACCATAAAGTTACTGAAGCAAGGATGTTTAGGGTATTTAGCTCATGTGTTAGATACTCGAAAAACAGGTGCAAAATTTGAAGAAATACCAGTGGTGAGGGATTTTGTGGATGTTTTTTCGAAAGATTTGTCGAGATTACCTTCAGATAGAGAGATTGAATTCGTTATTGATTTAGTGCCCGGGACTGCGCCTATATCAAAAGCTCCGTATCGAATGGCTCCGGTGGAGATGAAGGAGTTGATGGTGCAATTGCAAGAACTACTAGACAAAAAGTACATTCAACTAAGTGTTTCGCCATGGGGAGCGCCGGTATTATTTGTCAAAAAGAAAGATGGTTCGATGCGCCTTTGCATAGATTATCGTGAATTGAATAAGGTTACAATCAAGAATAAATAACCGTTACCAAGAATTGACGATTTGTTCGATCAACTGAAGGGTGCTACTCATTTTTCAAAGATAGACTTAAGAAGTGGTTACCATCAGTTGAAGGTGAGAAAGGAGGATGTTCAGAAGACGGCATTCAGAACTCGTTACGGTCACTACGAGTTTCTGGTCATGTCATTTGGTCTAACGAATGCACCTGCGGTATTCATGGACTTAATGAATAGGGTGTTTAAACCGTTTCTAGATAAGTTCTTGGTGGTGTTTATCGACGATATTTTGGTGTATTCTAAATCACGAGAAGACCATGTGGAACATCTGAGACTAACTTTGGAGGTATTACGAAAAGAGAAGCTTTATGCAAAGTTTTCAAAATGTGAGTTTTGGTTGGTTCGTGTTCAATTTCTTGGACATGTAATTGATAAGGATGGGATTTCGGTTGATCCGGCTAAAGTGGAAGCTGTAATAAATTGGGAGCAACCGAGGACACCGTCTGAAGTGAGGAGTTTCTTAGGTTTAGCAGGATATTATCGACGGTTTATACAAGATTTTTCTAGAATCGCCACTCCGTTGACAAATTTGACTAGAAAAGCGGTTAAGTTTGTCTGGCCCTAATTCGGAATGAAATATTCCTTGTGTTCCAAAAGAATCCTTTATTGCAGTCTTAAGAAAAAAAGATGTTCCATGATATTCAAGAACAGATCTTAACTTATATAAATTAATAACTCGGGTTTGGGATAATTTGTAAAATACATATGCTTGCGACAAGGAGGATAAGTAAAAAAAAAAGATGTGAATTTTTCTTACTATTCCTAATATTATAAAGTGACTTTTTTATAGTCGAAATAAAGTGAATTGTATTTTGATTTGTTTTATTAATAGTTTCTTAAAGAAGAGGTTAAGTACGGCACCTGTATTGTCTTTGCCAGATAGTACAGGAAATTTTGTGGTTTACAATGACGCGTCGCATAAGGGCCTTGGCTGTGTGCTTATGCAGAATGGAAAGGTTATTAGGTACGCCTCACGACAACTGAAAGATTATGAGAAGGGCTACCCAATGCATGACTTAGAATTGGTAGCGGTGGTGTTTGCTCTGAAGATATGGAGGCACTATCTTTACGGTGAGAAGTGCAAGATTTACATGGATCATCAGAGTCTTAAGTACATTTTTACGCAGAAGGACCTTAACATGCGTCAGAGGCGATGGTTAGAGCTGATTAAAGATTACGACTGCGAAATTCTCTATCATCCAGGAAAAGCGAATGTCGTTGCTGATGTATTAAGCAGGAAAGGTTGAGAGAAACTTAGGTTGTTGACTGCTCAAGAAGAACTTGTTAAACAAATGGTGAAGTTGGAATTAGAAGTGAAATGTCAATATGAATCAAAGGAGAAGTTGTTTCAGGTAGAGGTTCGCTCGATATTGCTGGACCGAATCAAAGAAGCTCAACTTCAAGATGCAGAGTGTGAGAAGATTAAGAAGGAAGTCTCTGAGGGACAAGGTGGAAAGTTCAGTATTGATGCCGAGGGATTACTCACATTTGAGCATCGAATTTGGGTTCCATTGGTACAAGATGTTAGAAGAGAGATTTTAGACGAAGCTCACAATACACGTTACTCAGTTCATCCAGGGAGTACAAAAATGTATCAGGATCTTCGACAGCATTATTGGTGGTCAGGAATGAAGTGTGATGTGGCAGAATGTGTTGCCAGATGTTTGACATGCCAGAAAGTGAAAGCCGAACATCAAAGACCCAGTGGGTTGTTGCAGCCGTTAGAAATACCAGAATGGAAGTGGGAACACATAACGATGGATTTTGATGCGATTTGGGTAATTGTAGACAAACTAACGAAATCAGCACATTTCTTACCAATAAATATTAGATTCAATCTGGACCAGTTGGCAAAATTATACATCAAAGAAATTATTTCGCGACATGGTGTCCCTGTGTCTATTGTGTCTGATCGAGATCTGAGGTTTACGTCAAATTTTTGGAAGCGTCTGCAAGAATGCTTAGGAACTCAGTTGAGAATGAGCACTGCGTATCATCCTCAAACTGATGGCCAGAGCGAAAGAACGATTCAAACCTTGGAAGATATGTTGCATGCTTGTGTTATGGATTTCAAGGGAAGCTGGGATGATCATTTACCGTTGGTCGAGTTTGCTTACAACAACAGTTACCACGCGAGTATTGGCATGCCGCCATACGAAGCATTATATGGACGGAAATGTCGAACTCCACTATGTTGGGACGGGGTTGGTGAAAGACAACTGCTAGGACCAGAACTGGTACAACAAACTGCAGAGATCGTGAAAGTTATAAAAGCGCGATTGAGGTGGGAAGTTTCATTTTTCTGAGAGTTTCACCCTGGAAAGGGAAAATTCGTTTTGGCAAGACGGGTAAGCTTAGTCCAAGATTTATTGGTCCTTTTGAAGTACTGCGGCGAGTTGGTGAGGTGGCTTATGAAGTAGCTCTGCCTCTAGAGTTGGTTCATATACATAATATTTTTCATGTATCTGTTTTAAGACCTTATAAGCCAGACTATAAACATGTAATAGAATATGAACCTATACAGTTTGAGAAAGACCTAACTTATGAGGAAGTCCCGATCCAGATAATAGACAGGAAGGAACAGGTTCTCAGGAATAAAGTGATACCTTCTGTTAAGGTTAAATGGAGAAACCACAATGTTGATGAACCTACGTGGGAACTAGAAGCTGATATGATGAAGAATTATCCTGAATTATTTGTTCAGTCCCAGTTCTATGATTCTGGGGACAGAATCCTTTTAAGGAGGGGAGAAAGGAGCGATCGAATTGATTGCGTTGTGGTTCTGGGGACAGAATCCTTGTAAGGATGGAAGGATGTAACAATCCAGAATTTTATAATTATTTGAAAATATATATTGGAGTCGAATGAATATTTTAATTGATTTTTAATAATTGATGAAATTGTTGTGCATTAATTTAATTAAATTATTAATGTATTGTTAGTAATTACAATGTTGTATAAATTCTAATTTAATTTAATAATTGAATTAGAGACTTATTAATTTATTGAATGGAATTATAATTGTAATAGAATTATAACTACTATAGTCAATGTTATTATGAAATTTAATTGAATTAATATTATGGTTTAATTAAGGGTGTGACAATTATTTAACTATATAATATGTAGTTTATTAAAATAAATTTGTTTAGAGAAGTTTGTTTTGCCAAACATGGCCTTATGGCCTTTGGGATTTTAAGCTGAAAAACCCTTTGTTCTCTTAACTGATAATCACGTAAGGATCAGTTTTAAGCTCTCCCTATTTCACGTATATTTGTCCTTGGCTTGGTTATTTTGCAATAAGCCAGAGAAGTGAGAAAGGGAGAGAAATAGAGAGAAAAATTGAGAGTTTGTGAGAATTGAGAGTGGAATTTTGGAATTAGAGTCAAAGAGAAGAGGAATTGAAGCTTGATAATCATCAAACTAATTTTCTTAATCGTCTACCAAGGTATAATCTTGTTTAATTTTCTTTTTAAGTTTCTTTGGAGTTTGATGATGGAATTGTCAAGAAAGTTGTTTTATATGTGTTATATGATGTATGTATATGGTTTTCAGAAACTAGAATTCATAAAATATGTTTTAAAATGGAGGATTTCCTATGTTCTTGAGTTTTGGGTATGTATGTGTGAAATATATGCTTTTCTGAGTCAAATGTAAGGTTTAATATTTGTAGGAATCTGCAAATTAATGGTGATTTATGGTTCAATGTTCAAATACGAAGAGATTGCATGTTTAACCATCTGATTTCATCAAGTAATGGGTTTGTAGTGGTTGATTTTATAAAAGATGTCAAAAATGAGTTTTTTTAGCAAAAACATGGTTTAGTCCTTTGGGTTTTGTTGTTTCGATGGTTTTAGGTTGTTAGAATTGACATATGGATGCTTAGCAATGTTTCTGTGGGTTTTATGTCGATTGGGTATGAGTAATTCGACGTTTGAAGCTAGTTTTATGGGTTTCAGACAGTGCAGCAGCAGGCTGTTCCGTCTCTGTCTGAGTTACGGCGCAGCTGCGCTGGCAACAATGGCAAAAACGGCACAGCTGCGCTGCTGGTCTTTCCAGGATGAGCACCTGCGCAGCTGCGCCGATGTCCAGTCTTGGGAAGGCGCATCTACGCTGATCCCTGAGCAGAAACAGTTTGTTTTGTTTTCAGTTTCAGATCATGTCAAGTTGTTTTAACCTAGTCTAATGATTATGATAACATATAAAGCAGGTGATAATGTTGCGAAACAGATTGTAAACAAGTAGTTGATAATTTTTAAGTTGTGAAGTTAGTTGATTGTGAAAACACTAATTATGAATTATTGAGATGATGGTTCAATGTGTTGTGGTTTAATAGGACTTATGATTACAGGTTTGTAAAGGGTGATAATAGTCAGATTATGACTGAGATAATAAGATGAACTTGAATGGTAGCTAAGTCTTAAGGGTAATGATAAGTAGCTAATTATTGTTGTGGTTTCAATGGTATGTATAGGGGAGGTTTTGACGAACGTGAGTTGTAGTTATTTAAACTACGCACGAGGCAAGTTTCTTACTCTCAACCCTTTTACGTTAAAAATATTACTAATCTTAAATTTACTTAATGCTAGTTCTTATTGATGTTCATTCTTACAATTTGTGATTGTACTTTCCGTCGATTTCATATGAAGGCAGACATTCCTTATACATCATTACTTGAAGCTTGGTTAATTAGAACCATTGTTGTAACACTTTGGATATACAATAGTTATACGTTGTATATCGACACTGATATTCTACATTCTTAATTCTTAATATAAACACCTGTTCAATTTGAATCTATTGTGAACCACACCAGACTTACTTTGGTGCGATGATGATTATCAAAGCTGAGATGAGCAACCCTAAATTAGGGGAAAACAAATACGCAGTAGCGCTGAATGGTTGTGCACAATACATTGTACAACGGGCTGATCACCCTGAGTACGAGATGATTAGTCCTGTTATAGTTTATTAAGCTGTTAAAGGTTACAGCAAACTTACCTGTTAACCTAGGACAAAGTTCATGGTCATGTGACCCTCAGTATATCTCGATGTGCTATCTTTGTTCTATCGAGCTTCCAAATATTTCCATTTTTGATTATTGTTCCACCAAAAAGTTTTATCATTCAGATAAATTATTGTTGAAAATGCTCATTGTTATCTTAGTGGGCACTTGTTTTGCTCACCCTTGCATACTAAACCCTTGCAGCTAAAGCTGAGAGGATAAATGAGCCGTCTACTAGCAAAGGAAAAGGAAAGATGAACAAATAATGATGACATGTTATTAGATAAAGACGTGTCTACTTTTATTTATATGGTTGTGTAATCAAGACTTATCAATTATTTATATTTCCACATATTCAAGATGTAATAAAGGTTTAGCAAACCTGGACATATTTTGAGTAGTGATGTGACCCTTTAATGGGAGAAATTTTTATTATTCAGTTTACTTTATTTAAATTCTTTTGTTTATGGGTAGATAGTTGTTATATTGGATAGTGAGCACCAAGTCTGAGTGGTTTGAGGTAATCCGGATTTGGGGGTGTCACATTTTCGTCTTGTGCGCTGAATTATCCATAACTTTTAAACGAAAAATTAAAAGATGTGCCACCCCAATCTGGAAAGCTCTTTTCGAGACTTACATAATGGCATATACATCGACCATTGTTTGATTCGGAATGAGGGAGAAAAGTGGAGAAAGTCCCCCTTGTATGCACTGGCTAACCCTTTTTCATTCCTTTTTGCATTTTATTACCTCAAGGCCCATGTGCGGGCTCCAAGTAATTGTCCCAGGCTTTAAAATCTTGTCTTTGACAACCTCGCCCCATTGTAGATTGATATTCTTGCCCTCTTGTCATATAGTTAGGAAATATATGTAGATTTTGGGTGTCTGCAGAACATATAGGGGTGCTCACCTGTAAAAACAACTATGTCGGTATTGAAAAATACCAAAATACCGATTTCAATACCAGTTCAGTACATATTCGGTAATGGTTTTTGGCTCGATTTTATTTTTATACCGCATTGTTATATATATAAACCAATGTATAATAAAATAAAAAGATAAAATATATACTTATGAAATTCTTTTCTATCTTCCTTGATCAAATAAAAGATACATAGTATTTTTCAATTAACATTTACAACTTGTTTTGTTCTGTAATTTTGGGTAAGGCATTAATGGGATCATTGAAATCCAACTTGTTTTGCTGAAATTTGAAGAAGATAGAATGAAGAAAGAAAGTAAAAAAAACCCTTAGATACAATATTTAATAATATATATTATATAATTATATATTGCTTACTTAAAATAAGGAATGGAAATAAACTACTATTACATTTACACTATTAGTCTATTACATTATACTTAAAAGTTAGAATAAGTATATTTAAGAAAGTAAAGAAACTACTTTTACTTATTTAGAATAAAGAAAAGATATTTAATGATATATTTTATATAATTATTTTATTATAATTTTAGTACTTTCGGTATTTCGATAGTTACTGATTTCAAAAAAATGCATACTGCTACTAGTACTGCTATGTCTAAAAATACCAAAAATATCCTTACTGAAAATACCGATACTGCCCAGTTGGAGAAAAAATCGAAAATACTAAACATATTGAGCACCCCTAGGAACATACACAAAAAATCGTGATGCTTTAGGTTAAAGGACCAGTTACACCCATAACTAAAGAACCTACATATTTGACCAAATTGAAATTCTATTCGTGTATTCTTAGTTGAGTCTATTCAGTGAAGTTAATCTTCTTTTGAGCACCCATACATCTATCATTTAGTATCCACTACACTGATGATTATGAGATCATCACCTTCTATCTAATAGAACAACTATGACATGTGTTAATCTTTTGAAAAGGTAATATCAATTATTGTTATATCTATGATTAGGTATATCATAAGTGCAGTATCACTACATATATTTTTTGGACTTCATCATATATATTATAAACCAACAGTGACAAATGTTATTTCAACAAATTAGATATTTTTATTGATATATATGAATAAGAATTTTTTACAAGAAATAAACCCTAAACATCTAATGTTTATTAGCTTATAGGGCATATTTATTTTAGTAGTGAAGTGGATAAGGTAATACTGGAAGCTTATCAACTTCAAGGTGGGTCGTATGATTGTGGACTTATAGAGAGGAAGAAGCATGATGGCAATCCCGAACCTTATACTTAGACCATTTCTGGGGAGGCTTTTACAAATAAGTACTTTCTTAAAACTTTAGGCACAAAAAGAGTGAGATTTCATCAGGCTCGACCACAGCGCGTAGGTTGCAGGATGTGTTACAAGGGCATGGTGTGATGTCTTTTGAGTTGTCTACACATGTTTGTGTACTCAATAAGGCACTGGTAATTGAGAAGGGCCCAACAAAAATTGTGATAGGCAATGACGACAATCGCAAGAAAGATTAGTCGTCAGGGGGAGAGTCAAGCCATGGGGAAAGAAGTTGAATACTCAGATTGCTAGATTCAAAGGGGATAAACAAGCCATAGGTAGTTTTGTACTTTAGAGTGAATTAGTGATGAGTGAGTTTTAGAGCTGTGAATTGGGTATTCTTGGCTTGATAATTTTGTAAATTCTTGAGTATTTCTAGTTCATTTTGATGCATTTTAGTGTTTTTGTGTAGAAACTTGAATTCAGCTCGAAATGGTGTGTAAAACGATGGAATATTAGTCGTGATTATGCAACAAAATACAACATTAGATATTCGGCGTGCATCGGGCGTCGACGGCGTGCAACAATTATCGGCGTGTGGCTCGGTGTTGGCACGACAAAGTAAGGTTGGCATGTCATGACATGATATTGGTAGGTATGGGCAGAAAATGGGTATGTTAGGCACGATATTGGCAAAGTAGGCACCAGCGCTACTTCACTTGCCGAGCAGAGAGCCAGCGCTACGGCGCTGGTACTGTTTCTGTGCGCGTGGGCTTTGCTGATCAGATGTTGTGCAATCCTATTCCAATTGGGATACTATGCTAAGTTGAGTTTAGCTAGGGTTGTGCATTTTAAAGCTGTGCATGGACTTATAAATAGAGGAAGAGGCAGATACAACAGATAGCACACATTGGAGAGAACACGGTAGAGATACGTAGGTTTCACCAGATTTTTGAAGAGAAGCACACAAAGGCTTGCAAGGGTTCAAGGCAGAGCGTGAAGATTGAACTGTGACAGAGTTTTCTTCTTTACTCATAATCTTTTATTCTTGTAATCTGAGGATGCTTGTTAGATTTTTGATAATGTTTCTTTTGTTATTATGAACTAATTCTTTGTTTAACATTGCAATGGAACTCAATGCATAGTTTAAATTGAGTTGCTATCTTTTAGTTATATTGATTATGGATGAATTATTTATCATATTTTGTGCTTAATTTATTATTGTCTGATCAACAATTCTCTGATAAAACTTAGATGATATTGAAAGATGAATCTAAGGTTAAATCTGTATATGATAATGTATGATCTTGTTTATTCCTTGGATTAAATAACATGATTTGTGTATAGGATAAGAATATACATATATGCCGCATGTAACTTTGATGAGAATTGATGCGTAATGAATTTGTTCTTATTTTTTTCGCATAGGAATATAGTGATTTAGTTGGAATAAATATTTTTGTCTAATCACTTGGAAAATGGTTTTTTGAATAACTATGAATGCTCAGCTAACAGTTCGATATAATTAACTAATTGAAAGGAGAGTGAAGTGATTTAAATAAAGCAATGAGGGAAATTGTAATCTTAATATTTTAATCTGGAGTTAATCTCTTTTAAGTAGTTGGTTAATTTTAATAATTAGCTTCATAACTTTAAATTGTATTTGTTTAAATAAAATCAAATTGATATAAAGTTAGTAGTTGGAATAATATTAATAACATATTTCTCGTGGGATCGACACTCTACTTACTACTATATTACTTGTTGATCGTGTATACTTGCACGTAAATTGTCAATAACCAAATTAGACAACAAGTTTTTGGCATCGTTGCCGCGGAATATTTTTAAAAATTATTTTTTTAATATTAATTTTCATCAATTTGGTCTTAGGTTAAACATTTCCTTTTGTTTTGTTTCTTTTGCAGGCACTCTTGATTTTGTATGAAAACGTAATCAAATGGATTGGAACTGCTACCTTACGAAGACAAAATAGAAAAAAGGTTCCAAAGGCTAAGAAAGTTTGGTTAAGAGACGCAAATCCAAGAGACAATGGCTATAGAGTAAGAACAGAAATCATTGAAGAATTATGCTATGCCGTAAGTCACAGAAATTCATTCGAGCATTCAGAGACTGGTAATCTAAGCAAACACTTTTGAGATCAAGTCGGGTACGATTCAGATGATTCAACATTTTGTCCAGTTTGGGGGCTTACCAAACGATATTCCCAATGATCATTTGGTTAGCGTTTTGGAGATCTGTGACTCGTTCAAGTACAATAGTGTTACTGATGATGCCGTTAGACTCAGATTTTTCCCTTTCACACTCCGTGACAAGGCGAAGAGTTGGTTACGTTCACTACCAGTGGGGTCTATTACGACATGGAATTCTTCTCGCCAACAAAGACAACTAACATGAGGAATGACATCATTTCATTTGCACAACAGGATTTTGAGTCTCTTTATGAAGCTTGGGAGCATTTTAAGGATTTTCTGCGGAGATGTCCTCATCATGGCATTCCCAAGTGGTTGTAGGTTCAGACATTCTACAATGGGTTGTTCAGTGTAACTCGGACCAGTATTCATGCAGCTGCAGAAAGAGCGTTGATGGGAAAGAATTTTGACGAGGCAAACGAGCTCTTGGAAACAATGGCTGCAAACAACTACCAGTGGCCTACAACGAGGATAACTCAACCGAAAGCAGCAGGGATATATGAGTTGGATGTGGTTACTGCTTTGGCTGTACAGGTTGCAACGTTGACAAAGAAGATCGATGCTTTGGGAACGTAGCCTATTCAGCAAGTGGCTAAATTTTGTGAATTGTGTGCGGCTACTCATCCAAGTAGTTAATATGTCATCAGCACGGAGCGGTCCATTAAATTAGTAGCAATAACAGACAGCAAAGGCATGAATTCTAATAGCTATAACCCCGGATGTCGAAATCACCCAAACTTCTCATGGAGTAATAATCAAAGACAGTCTTCAACTAAGAGCTGTCGTTAACACTCCAAAATTAAAACTTTACTTTAACTCTATGAACACAGAATTCAGTATAGCAACAAGCAAGGATCGATCCCACATAGAGTGAATATATCTTTGTTTATTTTATTGTTTTCTAAATCAAAATACTACTAAATATAAATTGGGGGGTTTTGAATTGAATTTATTAACTAAAGTGACAAAAAATATTTAATAAGAATAATCAATGAATTAAAGACTTCAGTTCAGTATCACCTTTTTACAATCTTTGGAGCAATCAAGTTATATAATATTTATCCTTCAATGAAATTAATAACCCTAAATAACTGCAATCGCTAATTATCTGAAATTCTCCTTAAGTTTTAAATCTAATGTGACAATCGTCCCAAAAGACCCTAACTATCATACAACCTAGAACTATCAGTCTAGATTTAATATAACAACAACATTAAGAATTAGAGAATTAGGTTATTCCAAGCAACAATCACACAATCAGGTGTCGACGCCGGTTTCTCGCCTCTCCCGATTGTTTTTTTAGCCTTCTTTATTATATGATTTTGGGAAAAGGTCGGCATTGATGTCGACGGGGTTTTGGAAAGATCGTTTTTTATGATGAGCCAATTAACCAGAGTCGCCAGTTGGTATGTTTGAAATGGATGTACCAACTCATCCGAAATTTTCCTTTTTTATAAATCGCTGGCTCATATGTGACTCCGAATTAATTGGTCTGCGAACTTGAGATTCATAAAGTTCGGGGGCTTGCTTAAGTGAGGGGAAGGTGCTAGGCACCGCTCGACTTCCGTGAAACACGGTTACCACAATCTTGATGTTTTCCTATCCTTTAATTCATGAAATGTGTGTGTATGCGTGTGTGTGTGTGTGTGCCTATGTGAGTGTTGTGGTGAGTTTGTATGAAAGAATCATTTGAATTTTTAGGGAAAGTCGTGCTTTAATTTGAGAACGCTTCGGAATGTGTTTTCGGCATACATGAGAAAGCTTTATGAAAAAGGTTTGATTTTAATTGTCAAAACTAGGAGATTTTCATTAGGTGTCGTTTTGGCAAAAATAAGAGTTTATTAAACCTTAGCCAAAATAGGAATCGAGATTTATACGTTGCTTTCATAAATGATGGGCAATTTCTAGGATCTCTTTCGCCCTATGTATCAAGGTTTAATAAAACGTTTAGTTCTTCTTATAAAAACCATTTTTTCGTGACGTTTGAAAACAACTTCTCTTTAGCTTTCTCGTAGAATAGGAATCGACTTTCGTTAGCATTTCCAATTTTTAGCCTCGTGATGCTAATATCCTACTTTGATTTGATTTTAGAAAAATCTTTATTGTTTTGGTCTTGAAATCTTTTGTTTGGTGTTGCAAACCAAATTAAATATCAAAACGCGTAGGGGCTATTTACGGGCATGTAAGCCATCAAAATACTCTGAACGCCAACAATCACATGTTCCATTACTACGGGGCCTTAAACCCGATTCTCGCCTTAGCGTCGTTTTAAGGCCCGACGATTACATGTTACAAAAAGAAGTACTTTGAGTCTATTACATATGTCAAAACGTCCATCATCGGATTTGGACCACGAGGTCGCGTTCCTAGGCTCACACCCGAGATTGCTACATGCCCACGAAATGAATACTACATAACTAACCAACCCGGATTTATCTAATACACCATGACATCCGAAAATGATAATCTAAATAAATTACACCCAATAAATCACCATAAACGAGCTAGAAATTTCCCCAATTGGATATCCTCGGGTTATTAGGAAGAATTTTTTGTTCCGATGGAACCCTCACTAATAATCCCTAATCCATGATTGTTCAACAAGATACATGAAAATTACATCTAATTTAACCAAACAATATGATATAAATTGCTAGAACAAAAAGGAATTTTCACCTTGCAAATGATCTCAAATGGATGTGAACTTGTGTATTTGAATAGGATAAGGAGTGTATTTGATACGATCAAAATCAAAAGAAATAAATCCTCTCTTTTTTTCTCTCTTTTCTTCCTATTTGTTTGCAAATTTTGCTATTTTTTTCCTATCTATTTCCGTGCTCTTTGCTGCTGCTCCTTCTTCCTCAAAATTTCTCAACTCTCTGTATGCTGCACAAAACTGAGCTGAAATAGGCTGGCCAAAGCCAGCCGCAAATTGATCGGCAGCTGGCCGCAGATCAATCTGTCGTTGGCTGGCCGCCTGCCTTCCACTCACCTGATTTCGAGTTCCGTGTTTTCAAAAGGCGCACTATTTGGACGCAGATCAATCCGCGACTAGACGGTTTGACTTTCTCAATTTTTGTGCCACGCCTCGATTTTCGTGCCGTAAGGTCGGTTTTCGCTGACAGGCTCGTATTTTGCAGTCCGAGAATTTCCGGGAGAAATGCCACCTTATTCGGGAATGCCCGTTTCGGATGGCCTTATTGTCACGTCAGCTTTGGTCGCCAATCATTGCGGTGGTGTTGGACGTTCGCACTTGTGCCCATTCCTTCATTCTCGCAAGCCGGTTCAATTGACGATTTTGCCCTCCTGTCATGGTTAGTATAGGGAACGCAAAAATTGGGTGTCTACAGCTGCCCCTCTTTATCATGTTTATGCAATGTTTAATGAAATGAACAGGATAAAGAATACACACTCGATGCATGAATGACAATGTACAAGGATGACAATACATACGTGATGCAACCCACATGACTTATGATGCAACGTAAGATGAAATGGATGCAAAACGTCCGTAAAAGGGTGTCAATGCGGATGATCATCTTGTCGGGGCCGGGTTTCGTCGCTGGTCACCCATCTCGTAACCCTCGGTTATCGTCGCCGGTTGGTTATCTTGTCGGAGCCAGTTTTCGTCGCCGGACATCCATCTCGTAATCGCCGGTTATCGTCGCCGGTCGATCGTCTCATCGGGGCCGGGTATCGTCGCCGGTCACCCATCTCGTAACCCCCGGTTATCGTCGCCGGTTGGTTATCTTGTCGGAGCCGGTTTTCGTCGCCGGACATCCATCTCGTAATCGCTAGTTATCGTCGCCGGTCGATTGTCTTGTCGGGGCCGGGTATCGTCGCCGGTCACCCATCTCGTAACCCCCGGTTATCGTCGCCGGTTGGTTATCTTGTCGGAGCCGATTTTCGTCGCCGGACATCCATCTCGTAATCGCCGGTTATCGTCGTCGGTCGATTGTCTTGTCGGGGCCGGGTATCGTCGCCGGTCACCCATCTCGTAACCCCCGGTTATCGTCGCCGGTTGGTTATCTTGTCGGAGCCGGTTTTCGTCGCCGGACATCCATCTCGTAACCACCGGTTATCGTCGCCGGTCGATTGTCTTGTCGGGGCCGGGTATCGTCGCCGGTCATCCATCTCGTAACCCCCGGTTATCGTCGCTGGTTGGTTATCTTGTCGGAGCTGATTTTCGTCGCCGGACATCCATCTCGTAATCGCCGGTTATCGTCGCCGGTCACCCATCTCATAACCCCCGGTTATCGTCGCCGGTTGGTTATCTTGTCGGAGCCGGTTTTCGTCGCCGGACATCCATCTCGTAATCGCCGGTTATCGTCGCCGGTCGATTGTCTTGTCGGGGCCGGGTATCGTCGCCGGTCACCCATCTCGTAATTCATTTTCACTAAACACATCAAACGGCTGCAAGGGAACCAGGGGGACCCACCAGGGCCAGCCGCAGATTGATCTACGGCCAGCCGCAGATGGATCTGCGGCCAAGATCGGGATTCATAAGCGGCTCGCCACTTCCAGATCTGTCACTTTCAACTTCGTACCCCACATAGATTCTTGCGATTTTGCTCGTTTGCAAGGGCCTTTTACCGAGTTTTCCAACCTTTCTACAAAAACTGCTCTGGTAGGATCGATCTACGCGCTACAGGTAACACTTTGACCGTTCACTTTTCAATTTCGTCAATGTTTTGCTATACATTTGGCTATTTGCATGGTTAGAGATAGAAATGTATGCTTTACAATGCTATGCTATGTATTATCATATATACATGCTATGTATCAACTGCGTGAGTCCTATTTTATGCTCATGATGCGGTCCCACATATCTGTTTGTTCCTTTTTTGAAAGAAAATCATGCATTATGGTATTTTACATGCTGTAATTACACATATGAATGCAACTTTGATCTGTTTGAGGCTTGGATTGATGGAAAACATGTTTGGCTTATGCCTGGGATGTCCACTTTACAGACGGAACTCTGCCGACATTTTTTTTATATATATAATAAACATGCATCATGTTGCATTAATCCTACGATAAATATTGGAATATTTGTGGCATAAATTAAAAAAGGGAACTTACCTTCCTCCTTGCCTGTTCTGTTCCAGCTATGGATCCCGACGCTCCTAATAGCTCTTCTGCGTCTCGGACATCGGGTGTTCGCCGTCGTAGGGCTGCACCTACCCCTGTTCTTCCTCGGACCCGTCAGGCTCGCCGCTTGGCGGAGGCTGTTATCCGTCCCGATCATCTGGACGTTGAGGAGGCTGCTCCTCCGGAGGTTATGGCAGAGGGGCCATCCTCCAGCACACCGGCTCCATCTCCTCATCATGCTCCCTCTGGCGCCCCTGTGCAGATACCCGATCTTTTGGGTCGGGATCTCAGTCGTCACCCGTCGGTATCTCTTGTAGCTAATGAGGTATATTCAATTCTATTCTCATTTAATTTTCAATTTCTCAATTCCCGTTCTACCTGGACTGACCCATTGGTGATTGCCATAGGTGCCAGAGTTTACTCAGCCCAGGGGCAACTGGTTCAACATCTACTCCCTCTACACGACTTTGCACAGCGACTATCGGGCGGTGGTGGATTCTTGGGGCTTCCGTCACTTTTTCACTATCATCCCCCGTCAGTGCCCCTAGGGTTATATGAGGGCCTTATCCAAGCGATGGTTCCATCAGACGCAGTCCCTTCATCTTCTTGACTGCGAGGTTGTGCTGACCCCTGGGATTGGAGGTACATCACAGGTATAGAGTTCACCGGGTCCCGTGTCCCTCTGGATCTCGACATTACTCCAGCGGAGGTCCGGGCTTTATTGGGCTTTGCCGCCGATGACCGGGTCTTCAATGCCCGTAGCATTCGATCCGGTGCCTTGGCTGTCGATGCTGTCGGGGGTCTCTACACACTACCTATTCCAGCGGATCAGGGCACTCGGGATATTCTACTACGACACTTATTCCTTACCATTATGAGGGGTTGTTTCCTAGGGAACAACTCCTCCACCATTCATTTCAGCGTCGTAGGAGCCGTTAGAGACGTGGGCCGTATCAGTGACTATGATTGGGGGTCATTCACCTTTGCTTATTTCCTCCACGGTCTGCGTCTACGTTCGGAGGGCCAGACAGACGCTTGGCTCGGATTCTATCACTTCTTGCTGGTGAGGCTTCTCCTCCTCTTTTCTTACTGGACTTTCCTTCATTTATTTCTCCTTTCTGCATTTGTCAGTTGCTCATGCTTTTCACTGTTTCTGTTCGCAGTTCTGGGCTTACGAGCGTCTTCCATGCCTGAGGTCCGTCACTACTCTTGGCCTGGACACTTATCCCCGGGGCCGGCGATGGCATCATAGCACCTTGGAGGAGGTCCCGGTATCTGGCAGCTTTGCACACTGCCGCATCCAGCTGGAGCTGATCACGGCTGCTGATGTCGTCTGGGTTCCCTACCTCTCCGAGCATCTGACTGTGGGGTTTGCTGATGGGCATCCTTCTGGCCCGGAGTTCGAGCTTTCCACCCGTCGTCTCACTTTGCAGAGTGTTGGAGGATGGGTGATGTACCTGGGGGAGCGCGCATTCAGATCCGCATCCCGCATTCCCTTCCTTTCACTACCTCCTGGCCGCTAGATTCTCAGCCTTCGGAGATCATGCTCGCAGGGGAGGATGGCCGGATGCTTTCGACGGGTCCCAGCACGAGTGATGCTTTCCGTACTTGGTGGGTGCCCCGCACTATCGGTCCTCAGACCCGGGTCACATTCTTCCTCGGGGATATGGTCCCTGGCTCAGTGATGATGACTGACTGGGCAGCCTGCGTTCGGAGCCCTACCCATGCTGAGCAGATCGCCACCCTGACCCGTCAGGTAGACCAGTTGTCTCTATATCTTCGGGTGTTGGGCCGGACTCCAGAGGATGCCTATGCCTACGATCCCGACGGTGCGGGTTATGATGCGGGCCCGAGCTCATCTGATGCCACAGCGCAACCATACATTCCCGACATGAACTTTGGGCCTTCGACTTCGGCGACTCCGGGAGATCAGTTTGAGGATCCCGCCTTCATAGATGAGATTGATTTTATTTAGACCAGGATAAGATAGGGCTTTTGTACCTGCACCTGTTTAGATTTATTTTTCATTTTATGCACTATGTACTGAACTCATTTATTTATTTATTTTTTTTATGCACACTTTTTTTCTTTTATATATATGAAATTCATTTGTTCTATTATTAACTGTATAATGCATGCTTTTTATTTATGGATAGAGAACGACCCCTGTACAGTCTTTTTGATACTATTTTTTCACAGATGTCGTCCTCAGATGCCGTGGTACATTTGGATTCCATTCCTCCTGCAGGGTTGGTCAGCAGTCTCCTCCGCTGGTTGGACAGTTTATCGCCGGCCGACAGGGTTATCACAGATGGCCTTTTGGGACATTCTTGGTCCTTATTATCTTTTCAGGTGCCAGCGGGCTTTGTGGAGGGTATTCTGAGCTATTGGGCCCCTTCCCGTCAAATGTTCAGGTTAGGGACAGTAGAGCTGACCCCCACCCTCGAGGAGTATGCTCGCTTCACCGGCCTGCCTTTGGATGGTCCTTATGCCAGGATCACAGCTGGTTCCATGCGCCGTCAATTCTTGACCTTCACTGGTTTGCGGAGGACAGCTTTGCTATCGGTGATCACCTCAGACCATATGATTCCCCTTCAGTTCTTGATTGGCCGATTTGGTTCACCCGACAGTTTTTGTCTTTTCTTCGGTGATTTTTCCGTGTCCGAAGAGCGCTGGGGTGCCTTGAGAGTAGACGTTTTGATGGCCTGTGTCGTCTCAGTTTTGTACTTAACCGCAGGACCTGATCAGTTGGTCATGCGGGTTGTCGCGGCCGTTCGAGCCCTTCAGGAGGATCACACCATTCTTCCCATGATATTGGCGGATACCTACATGTCAGCCTCATATTGCCAGTCTTTCCGAGGCAGAGTGTTCTGAGAGAGCTCGACTTTGTTGTATGTGTGGTTCATGAGTCATCTCAGTCCCATCGGCCATTTCCGTCGCCAAGGGTTTTGCTTCAGCCATGACATAGCCACGTAGTTTTCATTTCGTCCCGTGAGCTATACTGATGCGGCCTCCTGGACATCGTTTTTGTCGGTCATTGAGGATCCCTTTCATCTACTGGTCTATTCGGGTTATTGCTCCTTTATGAGCTTCTTGACTCACGTGCCCGACCTGGATTTCATCCCTATTGCTGGCTTGAGGGGCGTGACGACTTACCATCCCTTGGCGGTTACAGGGCAGTTTGATCAGACACAGGATTTTCACCCTTTCACGGGTGCAGCCTCCTATCGATTCCTTATATCATCCCGGACAGAGAGGGACCTATTGCGGGTGTACGATCTTTGGTCTCGCAGGATCTCCGCCGAATATAGTGAGGGTTGCCACCTCCAGACATTTGCTTACGTGCAGTGGTTGCGCGGAGACTTGGATCCGGCTGGTTTGGGTCGGACTGGGGCCTTTGATGACTTTGGAATGATTTCTCCAGATGATACTACATACCACTCCATCTCAGCCGATTCTGCCCCAAGTCGGATTACTGAGGATACCCGACTCCGCCTGGCCTTGATTACTACTGAGGCTGAGAGGGATGCCGCTCTTGTCGAGAGAGATGATGTCATTCTGGCTAGAGATGCTGCCATTGCTGACAGAGATGCCATTGTACTTCAGACCAGGGCAGTTATAGATGCTCATTCTAGGACTGTCAGCCGAGCCACCGCTTTATTGGATCGTATTGATATGATGGGGCAGCAGATTGCAGGGGATGCTGATGCTTCAGATCTATCTACCACTTTATCCATCCTGCTTCAGCTAGTTTCAGATTTGTAGATTATTTGTATTTCCTGCATAGACTATGTTAATTTCATCAGTTATTGAAAGAGGAATCTTGTAATAAAATGACTTATATATATAAACATGCATTTAACTTTAGTCATTTTCCCTTTTGGTCGTATCATTGCCTTCCATTGGACCCTCATTTTATCCTGTTGACCACGATTTTGACATTTCTCTTTCTTTCTCTTCTCAAGTCTCATTGTAGATCTGACAGATATTGCCGTACCCCTGTCGATTTCATCAGATTGGGTCTTAGATCTTGGATAACTGTTTGGTTGGATCAGGGTTATGTCATTTGGGATGAAGCTGATTAGGCGACTGGTTTCGGGAAGGTTCTGAGGGTATAGGAAGGTTTATCTGGCTGTTGGGAATTGGCTTCGTTTAGGGAAAGGATTATTATTATTATTATTATTTTTTTTAGGGATCGGACCGTGCCGTGATGGCTGCCTACGTACCCCCACAAGTTGGGAGATCAGGTCCTACGTAGTTCGTTCTCAAAGAAAAAAGGAGAAATTGATTATTCAAGCGTAGAACCGCTTCACCGAGTCGGAATTGAGGGGTTGTGGAAATACTTCACCATCCATTTCTTGCAACATGAGGGCTCCTCCGGATAGCACTTTCTTAATTACAAATGGTCCCTCCCAGTTCGGGGCGAACTTCCCCTTGGCTTCGTCTTGACAAGGCATGACTCTTTTTAGCACCAAATCATTTTCCTTGAACTTCCGAGGTCTTATCCTTTTGTCGTATGATCGAGAGATCCTTTGTTGATATAACTGACCATGCCAAACAGCAGCCACCCTTCTTTCATCAATTAGGGCCAATTGGTCGTATCGACTTTGCATCCAATCCTCCTCGCTTATCTGAGCATCGATCACTATTTTGAGGGACGCCATTTCAACCTCCATTGGCAGAACGGCCTCCATTCCATACACCAAAGCGTAAGGGGTTGCCCCTGTAGAAGTACGCGTTGACGTCCGGTATGCCAGCAGGGTGAGGGGTAGCAAATCTGGCCATCCCCGATGATTGGCAGACATTTTCGCCATGATCTTCTTGATGTTCTTATTTGCAGCCTCCACTGCCCCATTCATCTTAGGACGGTAAATGACAGAATTGAGGTGTTTGATCTTAAACTAGTCGCACAATCCTTTCATGAGGGCGTTGTTTAAATTCTTGGCATTGTCAAAGACCAAAACCTCAGGCTGCCCGTATCGACAAATGACATTATTCCCGATGAAACCGACGATGACCTCCTGGGTTACTTTGGGGAAAGACGCTGCTTCTACCCATTTGGTAAAGTAATCGATCATGACGAAAATGAATCGGTGCCCGTTGCTTGCTTTGGGCTCTATTGGTCCGATTACATCCATTCCCCACATTGAAAATGGCCACGGGGAGGTCATACAGTGCAGTTCATTGGGAGGCGTATGGATCACATTACCGTGCGCCTGGCATTGCTAACACCGTTTGACATGATCATCACAGTCGGCTTTTAGGGTTAACCAATAATGCCCCGTTCTCAAGATCATTTTGGCCAGCATCGGTCCACTCATATGTGGCCCACACACTCCACCATGTATTTCATTCATAATCCTTTGGGCCTGTGTTTCATCTACGCATTGTAACAGTCCCAACCCAGCATCCCTCTTGTAGACTGAATCCCCACTCAGGTAAAATTTCATTGCCATCTTTTGAATTCTTATCCTCTCAGTTTGACTCGCCTGGTCGGGAATGGATCTATCTCTCAGATATTCCCTTATGTCGTGATACCAGGGCTGCTTTGGCAACACCACCTCGTCTGACAATACTGCCACATGTTCCTCATATGCCGGGGCATTCTGTACTGCTATCTCAATTTGTGGAACGTCCCTGTTCCTGATTACGTGGATTAAGGAAGCTAGAGTTGCCAATGCATCGGCAAAATCATTCCGTCCCCGGGGAATATGACGAAAAGCGATATCTTCGAACTCTTGCATCAACTGGATAACACAACGATGGTATGGAAGTAACCGAATCTCTTTAGTGTTGTACACCCCGATTGCCTGTCTGATTACCAATTCTGAATCCCCGAACACCGCTAGTCTCTTCACTCCCATGTCGCGGGCAAAGCGGAGTCCCAAGATACATCCCTCGTATTCAGCGGTGTTGTTCGAATTGCTGAATTTCAGTTTAGTGGCCACAGGGTATTGCTCTCCGGTGATAGAGACCAGGACCGCTCCGGCTCCTGCCCCTCCGGCATTCATGGCACCATCAAAATACAGCTTCCAGAACTGTCCCTCGTCATCACATTTTGCGTGTGATACCCAAAATATATCTTCGCCTGGTAGAGGAGTTTCTAACGGCTCCATCCCTCCTGACGGGGTTTCTGCCAACTGATCTGCAATTCCCTGCCCTTTCATGGCTTTTTGAGTTACGTACACCATGTCGAACTGCTGTAAGATTAACTGCCATCTTGACAACCGACAATTTAGCATGGGCCTTTCAAAAATATATTTCAGGGGATCCATTCTTGATATCAGGTACGTCGTATGCCCATGGAGGTAGTGTTGTAATCTCCCTGCAGCCCAGGCCAGAGCACAACAGGTCTTCTCGATGGGAGTGTAATTCTGTTCACATTGGCTAAATCTCTTGCTGAGGTAATAGATGGCCTGCTCTTTACCTGAATCATTTTTCTGTCCCAACATACATCTCATCGCGATGGCATTGACCGATATATACATAAACAGAGGGATCCCGTCCTTCGGGGGTACCAGTACTGGTGCCTCAGTCAGCTGCTTTTTAATGGTCTGAAAAGTCTTCTGACATTGCATATTCCATTCTTGGGAAGCACCTTTCCTTAACAGCTTGAAAATTAGCTCGCACGTAGTCGTCAAGTGGGATATGAAACGGCTGATGAAATTTATTCTTCCCAGGAACCCTCTTATCTCTTTCTCTGTGTGAGGTGCTGGCATATCCACAATGGCCTTAATCTTTGCCGGATCCAATTCAATGCCCCGATCACTAACCAGGAATCCCAAGAGCTTACCCGACTGCACTCCGAAAGCACACTTTGCCGGATTGAGCTTCAAATTATACTTTCTGAGCCGATCGAATAGCTTTTTAAGGTGGGTTATATGGTCAGATTCTACCGTAGACTTCACGATGATGTCATCCACGTAGACCTCTATCTCTTTATGCATCATATCATGGAACAAGGCCATCATGGCTCTCTGATAAGTAGCCCTTGCGTTTGTGAGACCAAAAGCCAATCGTCTATAGCAGAAGGTGCCCCAAGGGGTGATGAACGCGGTCTTTTCCCGATCTTCCTCCGCCACCATTATCTGATGATACCCGGCAAAGCAATCCACAAAAGAATACATTTCGTACTGGGCCGTGTTATCCACCAGGATGTGTATGAAAGGCACTGGAAAATTATCCTTGAGACTGGCCTTATTTAGATCTCTGTAGTCTACACATACCCTCACCTTCCCTCCAGGCTTAGCCACTGGGACCACATTGGACAGCCATTCGGGGTAAGTGGACACCATAATGATTCCCGCCCTGAACTGCTTGATGATCTCTTCCTTCACTTTTAAGCTCCACTCCGATTTCAACTTTCTTAATTTTTGCTTGACAGACCTGAAACCCTCCTTGATGGGCAATCGGTGTACCACAATGTCGGTGGACAATCCGATCATATCCTCATGAGACCAGGCAAAGACATCCCCATATTGGTTTAGCAATTCAGTCATTTCGGCTTTTTGGCTAGGGGTGAGGTCCGTCCCTATCTTGAGTCCTTTTGGCTTGTCAAGGGTTCCGATATCTATAGTGATGGTTTGGTCTAAGTTGGGTTTGGGTTTATCCTCAACCCATCCTTTGATCTCGTCAGGCGCGTCGTCGTAATCTGTCTCGTCTTGCTCAGTGCCCATCAAATCGAAATCGAGCTCAATGTCAAAATCATAATCATCATTCAAATTTGAAAGACCGTTTGTTAGGCAAGGATTACTCAAATTGGTACACCTGACATGAAACAAAATACTTGTCATATATAAGTTATTTTCCACGACGATCACTTTTTCAGATAACATGAAGAAACGACATAATTATGCAAAATATAAAACAACAACAAAAATAAACTTCTTCATCCTCCCATCCTCTGGGGTCTCCCACCCTGATGTCGGGTTTTACCCTTGTTTGGATATTACTGGTTTCATGGTCCAGTTGTCGACGGTCAGGTCAGATGAAATGCGCTGGATAAAAGGGGGCCTTACGTCGGACACTTCCCCGATGATTACGGCTACGTCGCCTGAATCCCTCTTCCTATCCTCTCCAGGAATAATTAGCCCCGCCCAATCGATGATAGGCACACCCTGTCGGGCCTCCAGTGGCATGACAACATCCGTCCCCTCTCCAATGCTTGTTAATTGTCCAGGGATATAGCACTTGGTTTCAAACTCCTTCGCGACCTCCTGTAGGAAACTTTCCCTCTTGGCCGATTCATCACTTGCGGGGGTCAATTCTTCATTCTTCACCCAAATCACAGGCTCGCTAGTCCCCTGTTCATTGTTGACCTTGGTCACCGGACTGCCAGGTAGTCGAATCGGATCCGCACACCGGCGGTGTCTCCATGCTACGCCTTCACGATATCCCAACCCTGCTTTACCTATCTGATGGGGTAGCTGAATGGGCTCGGTGATTCCTTGGCTACTCTTTCCTAACCCCTGTCCAGGTTGGAATTTCATTTTCATCATTTCCTTTGCAACAAAGGTAAGCTCTGGAGAGATCTTAGGTTTCACGGCTGGGGTTCCCAGGCATTTGTAGTGGGGAGTGCTGATTTCTAGCGCCTGAAAACTGGCAGGTGCCGCTGACTCGTCCACATTAATCACTGGCAGGCCATTCCTGGGAGGAGAAGGGTCATTACATTCTGCCGAGATCGTTATCAGATTCCCATCGATGATTAATTTGATTTGTTGGTGTAGCGTGGAAGGGACTGCCCCGGCCATGTGTATCCACGGCCTCCCAAATAGCAGGTTATAACTGGCTGTAATGTATAGGACCTGGAAAGAGATATCAAAAGTACAAGGTCCGATTTCCACCGGCAATTCTATCTCTCCAATTGTATCCCTCCGGGAACCATCGAAGGCTCGCACCACTACATGACTGGCCCCGTAGGCGCTTGGGATTGATGTTCATCTTCTGCAATGTACTGAGGGGACAGATATTCAACGCCGATCCTCCATCAATCAGCACCCCATTCATGATATAACCCGAGGAGATTACCGCAATATGTAGCGGTTTTTGATGCCCCCTTCCCTCCTTAGGGATGTCCTCATCTGCAAAGGATATTATATCACTCTCCAACAGATGGCCCACCAGATGGCCGAAACATTCCTCACTAATTTCCTTGGGTACGTATGCCTCCTCCAGGACTCTCGCCAGGGTTTTACAGTGATCATTGGACGACAACACCAAGTCCATGACTGATGTTAGGGTTGACTCCTCATTTAAAATCTGAATCCCTCTTGTTTCCGGGTGATCCATCCTTTTCAAGAATTCTATGGCCCTTTCCTCGGAAATCTCTTCATTTTTCTTCTTTTGGCTCTCAAGGACTCGCCCGGGAAGATATAAGGGGTTCCCCTTTGTCGTCACAGAAGCACAACTGGCCGCTTCCTCTGGCATCCCCCCATAATTCTAGGGTACCGTATTTAGACTACTGATGGGGATTTGCGGCCTTGCCGCAAGGATGAGGGGCCTCGGAGCCGTCAACTTGACAGGTCCCTCCGTGATATTCGTATTTACCCCTATCAACCTGATGGGCACTCCCTGTGCACTCCCATGATCATGTATCACGTTGATCATTTCCTCAATTTTCTGCACATAGTTCAACCTTGACGGCCCCTCGGCTTCATTGGCCTCCGTCGCATTGACCCCCCCTCCATCATGCCTTGGCAGGGGATTGGCCTTAACATTCGGGGAGTCTGGCTGTTCCACTATAATTTCCCCACTGTCAATGTGCTTCAACGTCCAACAGTCCTGTGTATCATGACCAGGGGAACTTGAGTGGTATGCACATCGCTTGCTTGGGTCAAACCTTCTTCCCTTTGGGTCACTCGGGGGTGCCAAACCAACTATCTTCTTTTGGGCTACAAATACCGCTAAGACCCGTTCAAGAGGCTCCCCGAGCGGGGTGAATATTCGATTTTGCGAGGCCTCATATCTCCTTCGCCCTTCCGCCCTCTGATCAGCGAAGTTAGGCTGTCGGGATGGCCCTACTCTCTGCACCTGTACTGGAAGATGGTTTTCTGCCTTTCTAGACGAGCCCTGAAGGATGAGGGAAACATCCTCCTCCTTTTTCTTTTGCACCTTACGGGAAGTGCTGCCATAATTTCCATTTTGTATTTGCTCTGCAGCCGTTTCCAAAGCAGTGAAATCCCGGATTTTGCCAGATTTCAAACCCATATCTACCATTTCTCCGTGTTTTATCATTTCAGCGAAAGGCCTACCAATCCCTGAAATAACCCACTCATAATACGGGGCCTCCTGAATATCTACGAAAGTCATTACCATCTCTGACTCGCTCATCGGAGGATTCACCTGTGCGGCCATACCCCTCCATCGTTGTGCATAATCCCTGAAGGATTCCCTAGGTTGCTTATTAACTTTTGTCATTTGGTACATGTCAGGGGCCATCTGGGCCTGAAAGCTGTATTAGGTTAAGAAGGTATGGGCCAATTCCTCCCAGTTGTGGATTCGGGCATTGTCAAGGCGGACATACCAGATTCTTGCCTCCCCCGTTAAGCTTTTCTGGAACAGCTGCATCCTCAACCCTTCGTCCTCGGCATAAGACCCGAGTTCTCCAATATATATTTTCAAGTGTGTATAGGGGTCTCCCTTTCCATTGTATTTCTCAAACTCGGGGACTTTGAACTTTTCTGGATATCTGGTTCCGGGGAAAACACATAGATCCGAGTAATTAACCCTACCCAGGGAGCCTATGCCTCTTAGAGATTGAATGGTCTCCTCCATATGTTTTATTTTCTTCCGAAGGTCGTCAGTGTCCCCCTCCTCTGGGATAGTAATCACTGTCCTGTTAGGTATGGGAACGGCCCTTGGGATGACTGGCTCGTCCTTGAGTTGGGGTTGGTTATCCCTAAACAGGTTTGCAACATTTTTAGGAGGATTCTGGTCACCCCCTGGTGGTGGAATATTGTGCGGTCCTTGGTTTGGTGCATCCTGTCTGATTAGGAACTGTTCTTTTAGCATTGTGGCCATTTCCATCATCTGCTTCTTAAAATCGTCAAACTCCTCCCGAGATATGGAACTATGATTGGGAATATCAGCCATTTCAGAGGTAGAGACCTGGGCTTTCTTAGACTGCGAACGGGTTTAAGGAGCAATCCTACAGAAACAACGGTTCGAAGTTTAGATCCCGGGCAAATGAAAGGATATGGATGCATGCTAAAGCTGTAACTTTGTGTTTTGGGTTTTTTAATCTTTTCCTGCAAAACAGTACGTTAGTAGTCCCTTATTGCAATAATAATTGATAGACATGACTTATTATGCCCTCCCAGTTATTCCCTTCAAAACATGGAGGTCAGTACTTTTTTATCAATAGGGGAGGCATATATGAATGGGATCATGACATTTTATACGCGTGAACGTAAAAGAGCATGAAGAAACTTTTCCTGCGTTGGGTTAATCTGAGGCTGACCTATCCTAGGGTTACTCTCACCGGCTTTTCGGCATGAAGGTCCCCAAATCTTCGCAATCTACTTGTCTGAGCCCTTTCGATTGGAGCGGATTTGGGTGGTGCGTTTCCTGAGCCATCTCCGGGGAGCAGCCCCTTCGAGTCCAGTAATAAGCAACCGACAGGTTCGCCTCAGGAAGAGGTACTCTCTCAACATACATTCACATTCATCGTCCTCACCTTATGCAAATGATTACTTAAAAGTAAAGCAATTCCATTCAATCATTCAATTATTGGGCAAAACACACATTCACACAACAAAAGTAAAAAAAATCAAAATATCGCACACACACACATTTTATGAATTTTGAAAGGATAGGATAGCATCAAGATTTGAACGCGGCTTAAGCCCTCTAAGAGTCCCCAGCAGAGTCGCCAGCTGTCGACGCCGGTTTCTCGCCTCTCCCGATTGTTTTTTTTAGCCTTCTTTATTATATGATTTTGGGAAAAGGTCGGCATTGATGTTGACGGGGTTTTGGAAAGATCGTTTTTTATGATGAGCCAATTAACCAGAGTCACCAGTTGGTATGTTTGAAATGGATGTACCAACTCATCCGAAATTTTCCTTTTTTATAAATCGCTGGCTCATATGTGACTCCGAATTAATTGGTCTGCGAACTTGAGATTCATAAAGTTCGGGGGCTTGCTTAAGTGAGGGGAAGGTGTTAGGCACCCCTCGACTTCAGTGAAACACGGTTACCGTAATCTTGATGTTTTCCTATCCTTTAATTCATGAAATGTGTGTGTATGCGTGTGTGTGTGTGTGCCTATGTGAGTGTTGTGGTGAGTTTGTATGAAAGAATCATTTGGATTTTTAGGGAAAGTCATGCTTTAATTTGAGAACGCTTCGGAATGTCTTTTCGGCATACATGAGAAAGCTTTATGAAAAAGGTTTGATTTTAATTGTCAAAACTAGGAAATTTTCATTAGGTGTCGTTTTGGCAAAAATAAGAGTTTATTAAACCTTAGCCAAAATAGGAATCGAGATTTATACGTTGCTTTCATAAATGATGGGAAATTTCTAGGATCTCTTTTGCCCTATGTATCAAGGTTTAATAAAACGTTTAGTTCTTCTTGTAAAAAACCATTTTTTCGTGACGTTTGAAAACAACTTATCTTTAGCTTTCTCGTAGAATAGGAATCGACTTTCGTTAGCATTTCCAATTTTTAGCCTCGTGATGCTAATATCCTACTTTGATTTGATTTTAGAAAAATCTTTATTGTTTTGGTCTTGAAATCTTTTGTTTGGTGTTGCAAACCAAATTAAATATCAAAACGCGTAGGGCTATTTACGGGCATGTAAGCCATCAAAATACCCCGAACGCCAACCATCACATGTTCCATTACTACGGGGCCTTAAACCCGATTCTCGCCTTACCGTCGTTTTAAGGCCCGACGATTACATGTTACAAAAAGAAGTACTTTGAGTCTATTACATATGTCAAAACGTCCATCATCGGATTTGGACCACGGGGTCGCATTCCTAGGCTCACACCCGAGATTGCTACATGCCCACGAAATGAATACTACATAACTAACCAACCCGGATTTATCTAATACACCATGACATCCGAAAATGATAATCTAAATAAATTACACCCAATAAATCACCATAAACGAGCTAGAAATTTCCCCAATTGGATATCCTCGGGTTATTAGGAAGAATTTTTTGTTCCGATGGAACCCTCACTAATAATCCCTAATCCATGATTGTTCAACAAGATACATGAAAATTACATCTAATTTAACCAAACAATATGATATAAATTGCTAGAACAAATAGGAATTTTCACCTTGCAAATGATCTCAAATGGATGTGAACTTGTGTATTTGAATAGGATAAGGAGTGTATTTGATACAATCAAAATCAAAAGAAATAAATCCTCTCTTTTTTTCTCTCTTTTCTTCCTATTTGTTTGCAAATTTTGCTCTTTTTCCTCTCTATTTCCGTGCTCTTTGCTGCTGCTCCTTCTTCCTCAAAATTTCTCAACTCTCTATATGCTGCACGAAACTGAGCTGAAATAGGCTGGCCAAAGCCAGCCGTAGATTGATCTGCGGCTGGCCGCAGATCAATCTGCGGTTGGCTGGCCGCCTGCCTTCCACTCACCTGATTTCGAGTTCCGTGTTTCGAGTTCCGTGTTTTCAAAAGGCGCACTATTTGGCCGCAGATCAATCCGCGGCTGGACGGTTTGACTTTCTCAATTTTCATGCCACGCCTCGATTTTCGTGCCGTAGCGTCGGTTTTCGCTGACAGGCTCGTATTCTGCAGTCCGGGAATTTTCGGGAGAAATGCCACCTTATTCGGGAATGCCCGTTTCGGATGGCCTTATTGTCACGTCAGCTTTGGTCGCCAATCATTGCGGTGGTGTTAGACGCTCGCACTTGTGCCCATTCCTTCGTTCCCGCAAGCCGGTTCAATTGACGATTTTGCCCTCCTGTCATGGTTAGTACAGGGAACGCAAAAATTGGGTGTCTACATCAGGGATTATTTAACTTGCCTTCTGATAATCTTAGTAATACTCAAAAACTTATCCACAATCATGCATCGCTAATTGCTACTTATGATCAGATATAATATCGTTTGCTTAATACTATACCTTAATCTAGCAGATGATATCAATCAGATTATCTAACTGGCCATATCAAATCAATTAGATAGAATAGCATACAATCAATTAAAACAGATTATCATAATAAATCTCATGCAAGAAGGAATAAATAAAGTAAACTTGATCAAACCATTAATTATAAAGAAGGTTCAACATCCCTTAGAACTGAAATAGAGAATTTAGCTTGACATGCCTTCAATCTTCAGAAACTAGGGTTTGCAATTCGAATGTAGATGATCCTAATATCTAACTAAGAACATGTATTTATAGTCCTAAGATAATATCTTAATACTCTAAGAAAATAACAATCCAAATCTGAGTAGAATTCTATAAAACTCCTGGCCTGAAGTAATTCTTTAACTTTCAAATTCCCGACGAAATCGCCGGGGCGAGTTTAGTGCACTAGGGAGCTCGCCGAGGCGAGCTTGGGAAGAGAGGAGTTGGTTAGGGCAACTTCAAAGCGCGCTGGGGCAGTTTTGGCAGAGAGGAACTCACCGGAGTGAGTTCATAAGCCTTGACGAGCTCGTCGAGGCGAGCTCTATTTTCTGCTATAATGTCCTTCGGTAAAATGGTCATAATTCTCACATTCGAACTCTGATTGGGACGATTCAAGATGTTCTAAAAATTTAAGAAATAGATATACAACTTTCATTCTTTGAGAATTGAGAGATTCTGGCTAGAAAAATAGTTCTCAAAGTTCTTGGAGGTCTTTAAAAAGTTGCATATCAACATTTCATTTGCCGAAGTGTTAGAGCAGATACCTAGCTATGTGAAGTTCATAAAGGAGATATTGTCTAAGAATAGAAGGCTATGTGACTGTGAAACCATGGTATTGACGGAAGAGTGTAGTGTTATTCTCCAAAATAAGCTACCACCAAAGTTGAAAGATCTAGGGAGTTTTACAATTCCATGCACAATAGGGAGTCAGTTCATTGGTAGAGCTTTATGTAACTTGGGAGCCAATATCAACTTAATGCCAGTGTCCATATACAAGAAGCTTGGTTTGAAAGAGGCGAAGCCCACGAACGTCATTTTACAGTTAGCGGATAGGTTGATCATATATCCGAAGGGCATAGTCAAGGATGTACTGGTAAAGGTTGACAAATTCATATTTTTGGTAGATTTTGAGGTATTGGATTTCGAGGAGGACCAAGAGATTCCACTCATCTTGGGAAGACCGTTTTTAGCTACTGGAAGAACTCTGATTGATGTGCAAAACGGGGAACTAATAATGAGAGCTAATGATCAGGAGGTTAAGTTTAACGTGTTAAATAAATTTCCCAAACGATGTTGAGGAGTGTTATCTAGTAAAAGCAGTCAATGAAGTGGTCAATGATAAGTCTTTGAGTAACCGTGGTTCAAAATTTTTTATTTTTGATGATTTGCATGTGGAAAAGGAGATAATTGAATGGAATGGGCATAGTGTGAAGCATTGTTGGGGTTATGCAATTGATAGCAAAGAAACCCCATACACCCGAGCCAAGCCTGAATAAGATTAGAAGAAGTCAGGCTGAAGACTATAAAATAAGTGCTAATTAGGAGGCAACCTAAGAATTTTAAGATTTTAGTTCTAGACTGCATGTTAATTAGTTTTTAGCTCTTTTTATTTTTCCAGTTGATATGCTTGCTAAAAGAATAATAAATATTTGGTTTTAGTTATACTCAAAGTTACATTTTAATTACGCTTAGTTTAATGATATGTTATGTTTGGTTTTAGTTTATTTTATATATTATATAGTAATTGCATGTTAGTTATCGATCCCAGGTACTACGTATCTTAAAACATGAGATGAATGAACGTCACGGATACTGCCACGAGTGAGAACGTGCAGCAGCGTGCGGCGACGAGCGAGAAACGCGCACGCGTAGGACAAAGCCAGTGCCAGCAAGCAGCGCCGTAGCGCTACGCCAACAGAAACTTAGCGTCACAATGCTACAAAGCAGCGCTGCCCATTTAGAAGCATAGTGTCGCAGCGTTGTGATGTAGCGCCAAAGCAGTGCATGGTTTCCAGTGAATTTAAGGGCTGCAGTTGGGCATTTGGCTTGGCACATTTTCAAATCTTCTTAGGCTCAAACTCAAAACTCTCTCTATTGTTATCAATCCACCTACATAGGTCAACCTAATTCCAGTTTACAACCTATATTGCATGAAGGATCATTATTGAGGGTTGTTGTTGCGAGGGTTTTTGTGGCAATTTGTGAAGGATTGATTGTTTATCGAAGAGGACATTAGGAGCGCCTATAAGGTGTTTGATAAATTATCCGAGAGAGGATACTTAGTGGTATTTGGCTATCTACGTGCAGTTCTTCACTTGTTTGAGCTTACCAACTCAACAAACATGGCACCCAAGCGTTAACGGGCATATGGATCAAGCTCAAGGGGCTCGGCACCATACGGACACCACACACTTCATTAGCGAGGCAACCTCCGACTATTACCACAACATTTTGGTGGGCAAGACACCAATTTCGGAGCGTAGCCTTCGCCCGCATAAAACTCGTAGTGACTTGGCCGCTATGATTGAGCGGAGGGGGGTTGGGACAGGTTCATCGATCAACCCAAGCCCTTCATGGTATCCATTGTACATGAGTTCTATGTACCCAGATCCTTCCTTCAAACCTTAGAAGTCCTGTGCTATCCACTTTGTACTTTAATTCCTCTCCATCTGAGATTCGCTCCCTTATGGTAAAGTATTCATCATCCTTTTCTTGAGCCTCCTTTATCCTATCTAATAAGGTTGGACTCGCCTCTACTGCGAATAGTTTCTCGTCTGCATTCGTCGGATACTTGACTTCCAACGCTAGTCTTTCCATATCCTTGATCAGTTCCTCTTAAGCTGTCAGCATCATAAACTTATCTCTGCCCTTCCTACTTAGAGCATCAGCTACTACATTGGCCTTACCGGGATGGTACAAAATTTCACAGTCATAGTCCTTGATCAACTCCAACCATCGTCGCTGCCTCATGTTTAGTTCCTTTTGAGTGAAGATATACTTCAGACTTTTATGGTCTATGTATATTTCACACTTCTCTCCATACAGATAGTGCCTCCAAATCTTTAGAGGAAACACCACTGCTGCTAGTTCCAAGCAAAAACGTCTTCGTATAAAGCTAAAAATTTGGTCATTTCAGCTTTTAGGTCTAGGGTAAGGTCGGTTCCTATTTATAGTTCTTTTGGTTTATTAGCAGTTTCTATGTTGATGGTAGTGGTTTGCTCGAGCTTTGGTTTAGGTTTGTCTTTGACCCAACCTTTGATTTCTTCAGGCACCTCGTCATCATTCATCTCTTCGTATTCAATTCCGATCAAGTCAAAGTCCAGTTCTATATTGAAGTTATAATCATCTTTCAAATTTGGAAAATCATCAACAAGACTAGAATTATTCAAATTATAGCACTTGATAATGAAACATAAATAACTCGTCATATATGAAACCATTTCGGTACATAAGTTCCTTTGACAGATAGACAAAATATAACATACCAATGTATAAAAAGTAAATAAATAAGACAAAAAGCTAAACAAGTGGTAAATATCCTAACACTTCCTAGGACCATGACTATTCTCCTCCAGGATTACCCCTTCCTTATTAGTATAGGCTCGGCATCCCAATTTTCGGTGGTCATATCATCATTAATGGTTGTGATGGAGGCCACTTATGTATCAGAATTTTCCTCAATAATAGCCAAGAGTTGATCATTCTTTGGTTCGACACACCACTTAGAGACATCCAAGGTGTACCAGTCGATGAAGGGAATAAGCTCTTGATTCTTAGATGAGCTTGCTTTATTAATTTTCCCTTTCCCCTTATCTTCATGATCTTTTTTTGCAACCTCTTTGAGGATCTTCGATACTCCAATGCTGACCTTTTCTTCGACGTGCTGATTTACCTCAAGCATTAAGCTTTCCCTTTTGGCCCTTTCTTCACAGGAGAGGCTCGGTATTTCTTCTTTATCATCTGGAATGGTCAGTCTGGGAGTGGGATTATTGACTTTGGGCATCAGAATGCCGGATAGATGAAGTAAAATTTTCTTATAAGGGTTCCTTCGTGTTGAGCTACCAGAATAGCCTAATCATGCCTTTCTTCTTTGCGTCGACAACTGGATCGGATGAAGGATTCCTTAACCATTCTTTCCTAAACTATGGCCCAGTCAAAACTGTTTTGCAATCATCTCCTGGGCAATTGACATAACTTCTGGAGATACTCTTTGCTTCAATGTCGAAGTCCCAAGAGGACAATAATTGGTTGTGCTCACTTCAAAGGCTTGAAAACTGGTTGGTTCAACCACTTCATCCAACCTATCATTGGGATGTTCCCTTTGACTTGAAGGGGATAGTCTCACTCTACAGATACGATCACTAGATTTCTATTCACAATATACTTTAATTGCTAGTGGAGAGTTGAAGGAATGACTCCGACCATGTACATCCAAGGTCTCCCCAATAGCATGTTATATCCAGTTGTAATGTTCAACACTTGGAAAGAGACATCAAAGGTGTAAGGCCCAATTTCCATAGGTGATGTGCTTTCGCAGACAACCAAAAATAAAACCTTACTGCGAAAGATAATTAAGTAGTAGTGCAAGTAAAAGTCGATCCCACAGAGAATGATTTGTTTTGTTTTTATGCTCTGTAACCAAAATTGGGAGGTTTTGATTGTGATTATTTAAGTAAACTAAAAATAATACAAAATAATTTATTAATGTAAATTAGAGAAAACAAACCTTGGATTAAATCAACTTCCACCTCAGAAACTTATACTGATCATTGACTCAAGCATAACCAATTAATATTTTGAATATTTACCGTTAGAATCAATTCACCATTCTAAATCATTCCATGTCTTTCCTTAATTTTAGTTAGATAAAAACAAGCGATCTAAATAACCCTAACTACTAAACAACTTCAGACAAGCGCTAAAAGTTTAATTTAGTAGATGTTTTAAGAATTAGAAAAACCGATGAAACTAAACAACACAAGCACAAGCGGTTACATTTAATTTAGTTGAGTATTCTTCTTAAGATTTAATAATCTCGTGATATGCAGTCAATTATTAACCTTAGTTGCTTCGCAAATTAGAGTGACCAAACAATTACGGATTTGATATCTAATTTAGCAGTAGATTTCAACACTTAATAAACTAGCGTGCACTCTAGTAATTAAACAAATCAATCATCGAATTTAAGCACGGAAGAATAATCAATACTCAAAATAATAATTGAACAATTAAAATTAATTAGATCTCACAGTGTAATAATTCTGAGGTTTCCATCTCCTTAATCCAAGTATAAGAATTTAGTTGCTCATAGCCATGGAAATCACCAAAGAATAATAGAAGAAAATTGCTAGCCACGAACACCCTTTTTAGTGCCTAATAACACGTATTTATAGTTTACATAGGGAAACCCTAACTTAAAAGGAAACATAATTCAATTTGGAATCAAAATCTAAGTCAAAACCGCACAAAATCTGGGCAATCCATGCTATCGGCGCTTGCCAACATCGCGTTTCCTCTTCATTATAGCGCTATTGCGCCATGTATACAGAGTCTTAAAAATCCATCCCGGCGCGGCATCCATAAGCTTGCAACCGGCTCTGTCGCGCCATCCTTCCAGGAATTCTTCTTACTGCTGCAAGTGCTGTCACGCCAGCTTCAAAGCGAAGACCTGCTCTGTCGTGCCAACTATCCAGAGATCCTCCTCATTGTAGCGCTACCATGCTAACTACAGTACAAATCCTGGCGTTAACGTGCCAAGCCAGTTCATGGAATTTTTGACTCTTATTCTTTTAAGTCCAAAAACAACACACAATTGCTCTCCAAATCGTCCCCAAAGTTATAAACTCCTCTGATTGCACCTAAAATCAAAATATAAGAATAATGAGCGTATTTAGGCACAAAATCAATACAAAAGGTAAAGAATTAAGGGATAAAAACATAACAAATTCCATACTCATCAATAGGCAATTCAATCTCTCATCCTGTATCCCTTTGCGATCCATCGAAAGCTCTAACCACCACATGATTATCTTAAATGCGATTGGGATTAATGTTCATCCTTTCCAACGTGTCGTATGGGCAAATATTGAGAGTTGAACCCCCATCGATCAATACTCCTCCTAGCACAAACCCAAATAAAATGACTGTAATGTGGAGAGGTTTGCGGTGCCATGTCCCTTCAACCAGCATATCATCATTAATAAAAGATATCACATTATTGTCTAGGATGTGGCATATCAGATGACCAAACATCTCAGTGTTCACTATTTTGGGAAATGAGAATCCTCTAGGACTTTTAGCAGGACTAGTCGGTGATCCTCGGACGCTAAGATAAGATAAGATCAAGAATGGACATTTGGGTCGGTGCTTCTTCCAACTTCTTTACTATCTCCACATCATTATGCTTCATTTTCTTTAGAAATTTGACAGCCTTTTCTTCCAGAACCTTCTTAATAGGCTTCTTTATTAGTTTAATCACTCGCTCTGGTAAACAAAAATGATTATTCTTCGGCAGGACTGCTCCACAATCAGTTGTACCACTTGACCCCTCTCAATAATTCCATGAGACAACTTTTAGGTTTACAATGGGAAGTTGAGGTATGGCTGTTAAGATGACTGGTTTGGATGTTAATACCTTCACTGGGTTATCTTTTCTTATCTCCCTTGCCCATCCTTAAATTACGATCGATCCACTTTCTGTCTCGTCGAGATTGGTGATCATGGCTACCACCTCCTCTAAGCCATCTTTCGTAGATATTTTGAACTTTTCAACTCTATTTTATTCTCTTCGACAATGGTGATTTCGATGTTCCTAGCAATCTTCAACTCCCCATTTTCGATGAGATTCTAAATTTTATATTTTAAAGCCCAACATTCTTCGGTTGCATGCCCAGGCAAGTTGGAATGATAGATACATATCTTGGAAGGATCATATCTCTTTGCCCTGGGATTTAGAGGGGGCAACAAGTCTGTAATTTTTCCTTTATTTATCAGCAGATGCAACACTTCCTCTTTTGATTTATTTAGAGGGGTGAATTTTCGGCTTCTTATTGATGCCATTTGGTCCCCCTTTTCCTTCCTTGAAATTTTTGTCCTTCGAAGTGACTTCTTTCCTTGGAGTTCCACTAACGCGATTCTTTGGCAATTGTTTGGCCCATTTTTCTTGCTCCTTCAACCTTTCTTGATCCTCTTCAGTCAATTGGATTATTTTTGAAGGATACAGGCTCAAACTTCTGCCGACCTCCTCCTTTTTTATGACTCTTGATATTTAATGTTGAGTGAAGAGCTGTCTTATGAGCTGAGGTTGGTATACCACTAGTTCTGCCAATTGATTCATTTGGTACCTAATCATTTCTAGTTCTTGTCTGACGACTCTGCTCTCTTCTTTATGCTCCCAGTCAAGAAAATTTGTCTCATTCCTTTGGGGGTATTCTCCGATTCTCTGTATATATTTACGATTTAGGTCCATTCAGATATTTCCTGACCCGATCATGTCACACCTTCCGCATTGTGTTGTGACAAAGGATTGGTAGTGACATTGGGTTGATCAGGTTTGTTTAAAAACCACAATATCGCCGCTTTCGATCAAATTCTGGATCTTTTGCTTCAATGACCAACATTCTTGTGTATTGTGCCCGAGAGATCCTGAATAATAAGCACAACGCTTATTCAGATCATATCTCCTGATCTTCGGGTCTGAGGGTGAAGCTAACTTGGTAATCTTCTTTTTTTCAAGCAATCAACAATACCAATATATTTTCCAGGGAATCATCCAAAGGGTGAACTCTCGATCTTTCTTATTCTCGAACCTTTTTCGTCTATCATAATTTTGATTAAATGTGGGTTGTTCTTATTATAGACTGATTTCCTGCATTCGAATTGGAGGATTATTGTTGGGACTTCTAGATTGCCCCTACAGAATGAGGTATACATCTTCTTCTTTCTTTTTCTGGTTTCTTTTAGTAGTGCGTCCAGAATTCCCTGCCTGGAGGTGCTCAACTACAACTTCTAGAGCTACGAAGTCCTTGATTTTCCCATACCATAATTCCATTCCAGCCATATCCCCATGCTTGATCATTTCTGAGAATGGCTTATCGATTCCTGCCTATACTCTCTCATAATAAGGCGCCTCTTGGATATCAATGAATGTCATCACTATTTCATTTTCATCTATGGGAGGGTATACTTGGGCTGCCATTTTCCTCCATCTTTGAGCATAATCCCGGAAATACTCGTCGGATTACTTCTTAATTCTGGACATATGGTAACGATCCGGAGTCATCTAGGACTAAAAACTGTACTGAGTCAAGAAGGCATTGGGCCAAATCCTCCCAGTTGTGGATCTTAGCATTGTCTAGTTGGGCATACCATGTTCTTGTTTCTCTAGTTAGGCTCTTCTAAAATAGCTGCATTCTCAAACTTTCGTCTTTGGCATAGGAACCTAGCTTTCCTATGTATACTTTCAAGTATGTATAAGGATCCCCTGACCCGTTGTATTTTTCAAAATTTGGTACTTTAAACTTATGTGGATATCTGGCACCAGGGAAAATGCAAAGGTTAGAGTAATTAACACTGCCATATGATCTCATTCCTTTCATGGAACGTAGAGTTTCTTTCATTTGTTTCATCTTCTTAATTTCCCCGATTTCTTATCCTTAGGGACATTGATTACTTCCCTTATCTGAGCTTTTTTCGAAACATCCTATGCTGTCTTACTACCAAACTGAAACACAAGAGTGGGAATTTACATGTCATTGGCCTTGGCAGGGATTTAATTCCCTCCTTGTGTGGATGATTCAAGTTGCGCGTTGGGCCTTAATTCTTGTGTCATTTTGCATTATTCTTTCATTAGATTAGCTATTTCGACTATTTGCTTTTTAAAACTTTTGAACTCTTCTCGGGAAATGGGAACATGGTCTGGAGTCAAAGTCTTTGATGCAAACATTCTGATTGGTGGAGTTCTGACTTTCCGGGCTCGCAATCAAGTCTTAGGACTAATCTGCACATACATTGACAAAGGTTAAATTTGGAAAATGGAGAAAACGGATGCATGCCAATCTAAATGTACATTTTTATGGATTTTTTAATGTTTTCTATTGTTTCTCAGAGGCACTAAGAGATATAGAAAGGGGGTTGAATAGATCCTTTTTCAAACTTTTGATTAATTAAGGATATATTACCAATTAATTAGTTAGTTAATATTGATTGAACACAACGGAATATGATTCGAAAAACCCCTTTAAAGATTATGAAAAACTTCTCAGTTCCAAATTTAGTCTTATGGATTTAAGTCACAAACAATGAGAATATTAGACAGAAAGTAAGAACAAAAAGGTAAATGACACAGGCAAGATTTTAAGTGGTTCGGAGACAGAATAACTCCTAGTCTACTCTTCTACTCAGCGAGTAGGAAATCCACAAAGGATACAGATCACACATATTTTTTTACAACTGAACCACTAGGGTTCTATCGAGTCACTAAGTCTCGGAATACGGACACTTAGTCTTAGATCACTAAGATCTTTTCAAGTCACTTAGACTTGGGATATTGTCACTTAGACAATGAAGAACTATTGATTGAGTGTTGTTTAGAGGTGCTGCTAAGTTGGCAATAAGCTTCTCTTTTTAGGAACTTAGCAGCTTAAACTAGACGTTCAAATTTGTAGAGTGAGCTCTTTTAACTTTTTAACAGATCTTCTGCTTTTTGATCAGAGTCCCTCTCTTTTAAATTTGAATCTTTGTTACCTTTTATAGTCTACCGAAAATTCTTCCTGTTGCAAGGTTCCCGTTGGCGCATTTAATGCTTAGATATTCTGGGATCCTTGATGTTGACGTTTAAGTTTATGTGTTAGCTGCTTTTTGACTTGCCTGTCACATCAGGCTGTAACCTCACCTACCACCTGTGAATTGTCGCCTTCAGCAAACTAGCTGATAGGGGTGTCACAAATACATATATCATGCTTATGCTATACTTTAAGAATGATTATTTTGAATACACATCATTTCATTCAATTTTTTGGTCTAGCAATACAGTGACTTACTGTATCTTAAGTCATGTTCATACTCATACATTTGCATGTATCGATTAAATTGAATGTTATGTTATACGTGTTTTTGTCATCATCAAATAGGGGGAGATTGTTAAGAATCTGCATGAATATCTTAAGCCAATTTTTATAGGGGGAGATTGTTAAAAGATCTGCATGAGATTATATAATTCATTATATGAGATTTGATTGATGCCAAAATGATCAAAAGAACATTCATTGATAAAGCTTTGTAAAATCCTTAATGAACTATATGTACAAGGACTTCGATTGGAAAGATCAAATATGTTAGGATGATCTGAGCTGAATTATTATTTATCTGATCAAAGCATATCTGTAACATTAGGTATTGTAAAGTCCTTAAATGAAATTGATGTACAAGGACTTAGAATAGAAAAAGATCAAACTTGTTAGGTTGATCTTGTGAGCTGAAATGTGATATGTAAAAAGACTGCTAGAGCTATTAAAGAGCAACTGTATCAGAGAACAAATCCGGCTCAACAAAGAATGATCGTAGACCAGTCAGCCAACTTGGAACAAAGCATTGCAGAGCCTGCAAGGTAAACGTAGAGTAAGGCTCGGCCAGTCGTAGAGCTCATTCGACGTCGTAGAGCTCTTCTTCTTGAGTTCGTAGAGTTAATATAGTCATGAACAATCTACAATCAAGCAAGAACGTAGAGTAACCTCTTCCTAAGCACTCAATGTTAAAGTAGCAATCTTCATAAAGACTACTACTAAGTAAGCTATTCATGAGCTATCAGACAAGCCAAACGAAGATCTCAGAGTGCATTCGAAGCATCAAGTCCTAATAGAGATCACAGGGCAGCTCAAACATACACTTTACGATCCCATTAAGACTCTACGACTTGCACCTTAGATAAGATCGTAGTGTGGGAAAGCATCAGCCTAATCAAGCAAACGTAGAGCTGAGCCAAAGATAACAAAGATACTCTGCCAGCCTAAATGAAGCACAACAGAGATAATGTCTGAAGATAGTATAGCATTCCTCTATAAGAATGAAGCTAGCATCTAAAAATTATAGAGCAGTCCTCTATGATAAGAAAGAGTCTGCAGAGCTAACACCTGAAGAACACAGAGTAGTCCTCTATAATAAACAAGTTGCAGCAAAAGCTCAACAAGATAATGAACCTATGCTCTAAGAACGTAAACCTCAATGGAGATCACAGAGTATAAAAGGCACAACTGCAAAATAGTAAGAAACACATTAAAGCGTAGAGCAAGTGCAGTCAGCCACTTTACGAGCTCCAAGGCAGTGTACATCACGCGTGATCACAGGGCCACATTATGGAGTGAGTAGATAACTCTACGATTAGAAGTAAAAGGCTACAACCCAGTTCATCATAAAGTACGTAAGTGCTAGCAAGGGTTACAGACATCAAAGCACTTAGGTTAATTATCCCATGATGAGCGACTGATTACTTGAATGAGCAAAATGGGGAACCAATCTTAGTGGGGTTCAAACAGCCATGCTTACTGCAACAAAAGTCAGCACACATGACTCCACTATGGAAGCTGACTCAGCCATCACTAGCAGACTTCAAGCAGTAAAATATTCATTGGTACAATAAAGAAGTCTGCAGAAAGAAAATCTCCAACGGAAAAATTTGCAACGGGAAGCTATCAACGGTAGGATTCTAAACAGAAAGATTATGGAATCTATATATGGCAAAATGCATCATAATCACAAGCAGTGGGCCAAAAAAAAGAGCTAAAATACTGATTGAACAAATCTGCTGAAGCTTCACCTAAGTATGCCAAAATGCTGGTATATGAGCTAAGAGTCGAATGACCAAAAAGTCAAGTTTAAGAGTGACTAGAGCTGGAAGCAAAATCTAGAAGAGCAACTTTGTGATCAATCATGAACACTGTGAACTGACAAGATGAAGGACATAATGGGTTCTATATACAAGACAACAAGTGTTCATGACTACTAAGCTCAAAGATACATCAATTTTATTTGAAGAGCTTAAGCAATACATGAAGGGTGATCATCTACATCTGCTGAATACCTGAAGAAGAAGAGCATCAATGACCAACATCATCGGCATCCACAAACTGATCACCAACAACTGCTAAATACCTGAAGATGAAGGAGATTAAATGTCATCTTAGAAGCACAACCCAACAATCATCAACACACCAAGGAGGGTCAAAGGATCCTTGTCTTAAGTGACTAAAGCTTCAAGTCTGCTTGGCTTGGAAAGAGGGTCTTCCGAGTCCTTGTCTTAATTGACTAAAGCTTAAGAGTCTGCTGGGCTTGGAGCGGAAGGGCGGTGCGTCCTTGTCTTATGACTAAACACCTCATATCTACTGGAATTTGAGGAGGGTCAGAGGATCCTTGCCTAGGAGGCTAAAGAAAACTCATATCTGCTGGACTTGAGGAGGGTCAGAGGATCCTTGCCTTTGTGTCCCAGGTAACTAACAAAGTTAAGTAGCTAAAACTCGAATTTGAGTTCGGAGAGGAATATGGATATACGGACTATATATTTGAGTCAAGAACGTCAGATTTAGTAGGAAATGACTGTAAACACAATATAGTGTTGTGGTTGATTTTTAATCAAAGTCAATAGTAGACTTTTATGATGAAAAGTTAAAATTGGAGTTCGGAGTAGAATTTTGATGAACGAACTTCAGATTTGAATTCGGGACGTCCAAATTAGTAAGAATGGACTATAAACACAAAATGTGTCGAGGTTTGACTTTTTCGGGTAAAAAGTCAAACACGAATTTCGGAGATGAATTTGATAAAACGAATATTTCCATGATGTTCAGAACGTGTCGACTTTGTAAGCATGGAATATAACCATGGAAAAAATTGATTTTTCGGATGTCAAAATAGACAAAAGGGCCATTAAATGGTTAAATGAGTAATTTAGAAAATAAAAATAGAAGTCAGATGGGTGTGGGGCCTATAAGGGGGCTGTTGAATTGAAATTGGAGGCAGTGGGAGTTACATTATGTAGAACTTAAGAAGGAAGGAGTTACTTTTCTTTAATTCCAAAGTCCTTTCAATTTCTCAACCTCCCTCTCTCTAATCCTTAACTAAACTAATTGCAATAGATGGAGGGTTTGCAAATTAACAATTTGGGAGCAAACAAGTATATTCCCCTATAGATACTTCCATCCTAAACAATTACTCAAACTTTGCAAAGTTCTATACCCGAGAGAAATTGAGAAATTAAGAGTTTGAGATAAAGCTAGAAGGAGTTTCTGGAGATTTCTAAAGGATCAAGCAACAAAGAGAGGAGAATTTCCACGATTAATTCAAAAGGAATCGCTTTGAAAAAGTAAGTAATGAACCTTTTATTGTATTCATAAAGAAATTGGTATAATATGCATAAAAATAGATGTAAATGAATTGTTTGTATTATGTGTTGTTATGTGATGGATATCAGATGATTATAGGAGTTATGCGAACAAATTTCATGGTTTGATCATGCCTATTATGTACTGAAATTAGAAGATTAAAGCCATGCATATGTTATGTTTAACAAATTGTCTCATAGAAGTCTAAATGATTAACAAATGAGAATTAAGTAAAGATTGAAGCTATGGAATGTATATATGCTTTGTAAGATCTCCTGAACCATAATAATGGTTTAAATGCATGTTAGAAGTGAATTCTCGAATTTCTACCAATTGAGTTTTGTAAGAAAATTGTGATTTATCGGGTAATTCGTGCCTCTATGATTATACCATCAAGGATCCGTTATAGGCATGTTATAATTTTTTTAAATATTATGTAGTATAATGAGTATGTTGTCCAAATTTGATCATAATTAGAGTTAAAATGAAGGAGATATGAATTTTAGGAATCGCTATGAAAATAGACAAAATCTGGAAAATTTGGAAAATTGGCCAAGTGTAAAACTGCTTTGTGCACGCTTATTGAGGCAATTGAGTTGATGTCTTGATGAATTAGTTTCATGTACGTTGTATTTTTATAAAATACTACGTTGTATGAGGTCCAACATAACCAAATAATAGCTTTTAGTCTGACGTGAATTGAAGGAGTTATAAATTCGCAAAACTACCTTGAAGAAAAAAAAGAATTTTTTTTTCCAGAGTCTATAAATGGCGTCGCGATGCCATTCATCCAGTACAAAATGGGTGCCGCAGCGCCGGGAGTCAGAGAGGTCCGGCAGGCCAGCGCCGTAACGCGGTCTTAAGGCCAAAACCTGGCGACGCAGCGCTGGTCGGGTCAGAACTGGGTCGGGCCGGGTCAAACCGGGTCGAGTCGGGTCAGGACCCAAAAAATTGAAAATTTTCGTATTTTAAAACATAATGTGAAAGTAGTATGCACACAAGACAATCATATTTGATATGATGTAGCATATACTTTGTAATCTTATTCATTTATTAATAAATGTATTAAAGGCATTTTACTTTATCTACATGGTGCTGTTATTTTATATGTGATAAATCCATAGTTTTAAGCAATGCTTTTAGAATCATGATGATGATCATGCTAATGAGGTCTAAATTCTTAGAATGCTTAAAACTAAAATCGTGCCTAATCGTTGGATTACTAAAAAGGAGATTAGAAAATCTAGATAGATTAGTACATGCATTGCTTGCTCTTAGGAAGAGGATGATTGATGTCACGCCCCGAAAATCCACCTGCTTGCTTCTTTTAGCCAGGTCAGACTTCGTGCTCACGTGTACAACCTTTACATACTACTATAGAAATCTTGACTTCTAATAATCAGAGTATAATGCGGAAAAGTGATAATATTTATAATATCATTCGTTCATTGTTACATCATTCGCAGGTTACTTGTTCTTATTGTACATAAGTCCTAAAAGACTTAAAAATAAATCTCCATTTCTCTATCCGAGACTTGCAGTATTAGCAACAAGGCAGTTCTCAAGAAAGAGGGGCTTTCCGTTAAAACGATGCGCAATTAAATGACCTAACCGCTTTCCTCGTCACAACTTTCTAGACATTGCCAATAATGTTAATATAGCATAGTTTAAATGACTTCTACATCTTCAAGTTAAATCTTTATACCTCTATAACAGATCTGGTGTTCAAGCTTAACTAGTTAACCACCTATTAGATATTCCATAATATATAATTTCTAATTATCCAAGGTTCACAGTATCCCATAACAGATAATAGTTCTCGTTAGAACGTTAACTGTGTTTGGATACCCTCACTTAGATATATAGATTTATATCTTATGCATATCTCTTTCATATCGATAGTTCCTATTCATCTGACATTCACAGTATTAATGATAAGATTGTCCCTAGAACTGAGGGGCGCATTCCGGTAAAGATGGCACCTTACCAGTGCTCATTAAGTGTAACCCCAGAGCTTATAGAACTCTCAATATCATTCAAATACCCTCATTCAGATGTATAGTTCGTATGGATACTGTATTAACTTAGTACAACTATTCTAAACAATTTAAAGATCAGAGTATAACGCATTCGATATAATAAAGGATGATAATATATTTCATATCGTTAAGTTCGGTTATATCTTTCTCAGTTCTAAGTTATTACAATAAAGCCTTTAAAAGACTTAAATAAAGTAAAACTAATTAACATGATTGTTTCCCTTTGGTCGTCTCTGAAGTTCCAGAATTATCATTTAAGACTGCAAAAGAGATTATATGCAAGAATGAGCTACAAATGCTCAACAAATTTATTTAGAAACGTGAACACAATGTGTTCGAGTTGAAAGATGTCAAAGAGATTTAGTATAATTGAGGGTTCAGTATAAGAACCATATATTTCAACCAGTTCTCTCAGTCTTTAATGACTTAGAACAACTTTGTTCGGATATCTCGTAGGGGATCAGCCTACTAATATCCTAGGAGTATGCATATCATCCTACAATTTTATGTCAATATATAATCGACGATTTACAACCTTCCACCAAGACATTTTATTTCTCAGTATAAGATGTCGTACCAAAACAATTTGGTTTGACACAATAATTTATGCTCGAATGAACAATATATGAATGATGATTCATTTCTTAAGTTATGCTGAACAAGAAGCAATAACTTCACAATAATTGATAGCAAGATGTATAATACTTGCATAAATGTAACAAGGTTTGGAGACTTACCTCGTATATCTTTTACAGTTGATATAACGTCTAAACGTTCGTCGTAAATCCTATACGATTATCGGCGTACATAACTAGTTAAACGTTTAACAAATAACTATTTTAAGTTTTAATTTCAGTTATTATAATCGCTTATAATTAAGACTCGTTATACTATACATCAAAAAATTTCAGCATTATAACTGTTTATAAAATGAACATTCATCAACTATATTTAAAATAAATTGAGCATTATAACTACTTGCAAAATGAATATTCGTTTACTATGTTTGAAATAAATCGGGCATTATAACTGCTTATAAAATGAATATTTGGCTATTATATTTGAGATAATTTCAGCATTATAACTGCTTATAAAATGAATATTCTTACTAATTACTTGAAGAAAATCGGACATAGTAACTGCTAATAAAAGTATATTTTTTAATATATAAGAGAAATAAATCGGACATTATAACTGCTTGTAAATAGGATAATGTACTATATACTTAAAATAATTTGGGCATTATAACTGCTTGTAAAAGTATATTTTTACTAAATATATAAAGAAGAATGAAAATAATAACTACTAGAGTATACCTCTTGAAGTTGCTAGCTTTAATTCTAATCGCGTAGTGCTTCGCTGCTTAAAAAGTAATTTTTATCTCATAATATCTCTCAGAATATAAATATAGAGTGTTTTTGCTCTTGAACTGCTCTTGAAAAATAGTAAGGAATGAATAAACTGAGCTTGCTATTTATAGAAAATCAAGTTTCACTAATTATACGTTAGGGGCTCGGCTTATTACACTTTTCACCTTAGCATATTCTTAGAATATTCATCTAAGCTCCTCAATGAAAATATCTTCCAAGCTCGACAATGCAGCTTGCAATTTAACCTATCTTCTAAGCTCCTCAATGAAAATATCTTCCAAGCTCGATAATGCAGCTTGCAATCTAAGCTCCTCAATGAAAATATCTTCCAAGCTTGACAATACAGCTTGCAATTGAACTTATCTTCTAAGCTCCTCAATGAAAATATCTTACAAGCTCGACAATGCAGCTTGTTACCGTAAGCACGACAAATCACTTTGTCATTCTCAAGCACGACACAGCAACTTGTCAAAAATAATTTGTCGGGATGCTTCTTGGTGAAATTGTGGAAAACACAACAAATCATTTTGTCAATGTAAGCACGACTAAGGAGCTTGACAAATTTTTTTTTTATTTGACCTAATTCATTGTTTACATAATATAATCACAAAATATCTGCTTCGAAATATCATTTCGATCTTTATTAAGCATATATGTTACAAAATTCGAATCTCATCAGGGCTTAAGGTTTTAAACTTCTCGATACCTAGTTTTAGGTCACTAAATTAACCTCTAACCATATACGATCGTATTTATAAGTCTCATAAATATTCGGGGTATTACATTCACCTCTACTTCAAATAATTTCGTCCTTGAAATTAACTTTATAGCTAACTTTAGTCATTCAATATCATATTTATAAGTTCTATAAATATTCAGGATATTACAATTGATCTCATAATCATTTGTGTGGAGACACTAAAGCAAGTATGTAGGTACTTATTGGAGAATAAGTTCACTGAACGTGACTCGCTAAGGAATACCTAATGGAGTTTTATTCAACTATCAATAGAAATTCATCTAGTGATAGTAGTACAAGTGATCCTTGGACTTGAGATCATCATAGTATCCTGTGTATAATGAGTTATACTTTGACATGTCCCTTAAGACCTTTAGGGTATATCAAAGGATATTATTGGGTATAATAAGTTGTACATAGAGATAGGTGAATGATCAAAAAAGAATCTACCACGTCTAGTAAAAGATGTGAATGTCCTATGTGATTCGATAAATAACATCTCAGTAGTCCTTGGCCAAGGCAGAATGAAATTAGAAAGGTGTTAGGTTTGTATAACGCGAACATGCAATCAAATTACATAAATAAAGCGAAAGCGCGATAAAATCAGATTTTAAAATTTTATACAAACCATCACCATGATCTTTCTTTATGCAAAATTATTAATTAAACGAAAGAGATGGAGAATTAGAATTATACCCTTGTAGAATTCTAGCTTCCTCAAGTACAAGTTCACCTCCAATTCCTTCGTGTTCTCCTTGAATTGCGCCGATTAAATTTCTTCCTTTGATCAACGTTAGCCACCCAAGTGTTTGGCCTCTAGAGGTGATCCACCAAGGAATAATACTTGTTCAAGAAGATGGGTGTTGGCAAAACCCTAGTTTCTATCTCTATAGAAATTGTAAGTACTTTCAACAATTCTTATGCAAGAGTGTGTAACCCCAATCTATGATAAGACTTCTCTTATTTATAGATGTAGGAAAACCCTTCCCTAAACTATTTAAGATTAGGGTTTCTATTCTAATTAAACTCCTTTAATTAAATTAAACTCCTAATCCAATTAGGAATTCATGTGAGAGTACTTCTATTAATTAATTCACAGTCCCTATTAGGAATTAAATAATAGTAATAGTAATAATAATAATAAGACTCCTCTTATTAATTTATATTTAATATTTCTAAAATATTAAATAATAAATATTAAGCTATTTAATATATTCTATCTACATAGACTAAATTAAATACACTTAACTTATTATTACAATTATGCCATTTACTTCTTAAATAAATATTTTCCTTTTGCGGTGTGACCCTTTAGGTTCTCCATATTAAACTGGTTGTGAATAAATCAATTAGAACAATTCTAATCTTATTTAAATAAATAAATTAAACTATTTAATTCATTTAATTCATTTAAATAAATAATATTTATTCTACAATAAGGGTAAGCCCCTTAGCGATCAACGACTTTCCAGATAATTTAGATTTCAATATTAATCATAAAAGAACCTTTAGTGCATAGTTACCGTACAATTCAATCCTTCTACCATACAATGTCCCAATTAAATATAAGACATGGAATTACTGTCAAGTCTTATTTTATTTAATTATATGTATTTCGATTCTCAAATGCACAACTCTAAATAATGCAAATTAGAAACTCTTTTCTAATTTCATTCTGCCTTGGCCAAGGACTACTGAGTTGTCATTTATCGAATCACATAGGACATTCACATCTTTTACTAGACGTGGTAGATTATTTATTGATCATTCACCTATCTCCATGTACAACTTATTATACCCAATCATACCCTTTGTTATACCCTAAAGGTCTTAAGGGACATGTCAAAGTATAACTCATCATACATAAGATACTATGATGATCTCAAGTCCAAGGATCACTTGTACTATTATCACTAGAGGAATTCCTATTGACAGGCGAGTAAAACTCCATTAGGTTATCCTTAGCGAGCCACGTTCAGTGAACTTATTCTCCAATAAGCACCTACATACTTGCTTTAGTGTCTCCACACAAATGATTATGAGATCAATCATCCTCTTCTTAAGAACAAGCAACGTATGTACTAATCTATCTGGATTCACTAATCCCCTTTTTAGTAATCCAACGATTAGGAACGATTTTAGTTTGTGAGCTATCTACAATTTAGATCTCATTAGCATGATCACCATCATGATTCTAAAACCATTGCTCAAAACTATGGGTTTATCACATTTAATATAACAGCACTATGTAGATAATATAAAATGCCTTTAATAACCGAATAAGATTACAAAGTATATGCTACATCATATCAAATATGATTGGCTTGTGTGCATACTACTTTCAATCTCCCACTTGCACTAAAGCCAATCGTCATGGTATCTAATACATTTCTTCTCTAAGTGACGATCATCCTGCCGTTTGGATAAAGCTTCAGTAAATGGATATGCAATGTTGTTCTTGAGAGTCCACTATCTCTATAGTGACTTTTTCTTTTTTCAATGATTCCTCTAATCAAATGAAAGTGCCGCAACACATGTTTGAATCCAAGATGAGACTTAGGAACTATTCCTAGTTCTGTAATGAACTTTTCATCCAAATAAAACTTGTAGCTTCATTTACAGCTATATACTTTGTCTTTGTCACTAAACCAGCAACTCTTTGCTATTTTGGAACCTTTCAAATTCACTGCACCACCAATCAAGGTAACAATTTACCCTAAAGTGGATTTGTTATCGTCTTGGTCAGTTTGAAAAACTTGAGTCTTTTTAGCCCTCTAGTTTTAATTCAGACCTACCATGAATCATGATCACATCTTCAATACTGGTTAAGTACTTAAGATGTTTATCACTATCTTACAGTGATCTTCATGGCTCATCATGGCTCATCATCACTCCATGGCTCATCATCATGAGACCTCTCTTGGAGTTTGCCATGCTAAACGCCTTTAGCATCAAATGAATATACGTTCATTAGGTCAAGCCGAACATCCTTTTAAATATATCAATATAGATTTATATCCCCAATTTATAGGATGCTCCTCCCAAGTTATTCATAGAGGAATGTTTAGACAATTTTATCTTTACTGATTGTAGCATTGGTGTGTTATTCCTTATCAGTAATATATCAACATATAATACTAGGAATGTCACAGTGCTCCCACTGACCCTTTTGTACACACTAGGTTCATTATCATTTTTGATAAAATCAAACTCTTTTGATTGTCTCATCAAAACGAATGTTTCATCTTTGAGAAGCTTGCTTCAATCCATAAATGGATCATCGCACCTTAAAACACGATTTGCTTCAACCTTTGAAACAAATTCCTCTGACTGTATCATACATACATTCTCCTTAAGTCTTCATTGAGGAAGGACGTCTCAACATCCATTTTGCCAGATTTCGTAATAAGCTGCAATCACAAGCAAAATCTAAATGGACTTAAGCATCACCCGGTAATAAGGTTTTATCACAGTCAACTCCTTGACTTGAAAAACCTTTTAAATAAGTCTGGTCTTATAGGTCTCCGACTTGTCATTTGCCTCAGTCTTTCACTTAAAGACCCATATTCACACTCTAGGCACTATGCCCTTTTGTGGCGTAACCAGAGTCTATACTTGGTTCTCATACATGGAGTCCATTTCGGATTTCATTGCCATCTGCCATTTCTCTAAGTGTCTTCTACTCATAGCCTCATCGTATATAACTAGATCATCATCCTCTATGATGCGTACCTCATCATCACCCTCTATGATGAATCCATACCTCCCAGGTATCTTCGATACTCTTCCAGATTTACGATTCAGTTGTGGTACAATAGGTCTATCTACAAGTTCCTCAGTTTGACTTGTAGTACTTTGTGGTTCTTAAACTCTTTTAAGATCTATTACCCTCCCACTAGTTCCTTCAATGATAAACATCTTTATCCAAGAAGGCAGCATATAGGATTATAGTAATAATGCCCTAAACTTTCTTTAGGATATCCCACAACTCTGCACTTGTCAAATTTTGTCCCAAACTTATTTTTTGAAACCTTTTCACATAAGTTGGACAACCCCTTATCTTAACATACTTAAGACTAGGAATCCTCCCTATCCATAACTTTTATAGAGTCTTGGGGCCGAATTTTGAGGTTACCTTATTTTGTAGATATGCAGCTGTTTCTAGGGCATAACCCCAGAAGGATACTGGAATGTCGGTAAAAATCATTATGGACCGCACCATGTTCTACATGGTATAATTTTCCTTTTTAGATACACCAATCAATTATTGCGTATCATGAAACGTCCATTACGAGAAAAATACCATTTTGAGATGATCTAGAAACTTATTGCACAAGTATTCCTTCCTCGATCTGATCAAAGAATCTTAATACTTTGTCAATTTGTTTCACTTCTGAATTCTTTGAACCTTTCAAATGATTCAGACTTGTATTTCATCAAATACATATATTCAACTCTTTGAATGATCATTTCCTTTTCTTTTACTAGTTTGTTCAATTTGCAAAATTATTTTTCATGTATGTCAAGTTTACAAAGTCCATCAAATGATCTTCCAGTTTCAAACAAAACATTATCATTATAAATAGAACAACAATTGTTCTTAAATATAATACCAGAACCTTCCTTGTCCAATAACGGAAGTAATAATGTTTCTTAAGAGAACTGGAACATAATAACAACTTATTAACTTAACAGACTTGCCCGTAGGCAATGCTAAACTATACGTTCCTACGACTAATGTAGCAACCATTACTCCATTCTCCGCACGTAAGATTACTTACTCTTTGTTTAGCTTTCTACTTCTGTTTAGTCTCTGTATTGGATTGCATACGTGAGAACTATAGCCGGTATCCAATACCTAAGTAGAACCTTGACTTACAGAAAGATTTATTTCAATGATGAACAAACTTATATCTGTAACCGAAGCTTCACTAAGCTTCTTCTGGTTAGCCTCTGCAAGATGTTCCTTACAGTTTCCTTTCCAGTGTCTAGGCTTATTGCAGTGGAAGCGAACTCTTTTGCTATCTGCATCAGTTTTGTTCTTAGTGTCCTTAGTTATTGCCTTTCTTTATACCTTCTTTGAATTGTTCTTCTTTTAAGAAGATCCTTTGGCCCTCTTCCGCTTCCTAGAAGATTCGTCTATCAGTAAGACTTGGTCTTTCTTGGTTGAAAAGTGACTCTTTACAGGTTTCAACGTGTTCAAGCAACTCATGCAGGCTGACATATAGCTTGTTCACGTGGAAATTCACAACAAATTGTGAGAAAGAGTCCGGGAGTGATTGCAAGATCAAATCTTGGATCAACTCTTCATCCAATACAAAACCCAGTTGTCCCAATTGTTCAATCAGATTGATCATTTTTGAGGATATTTGTCTATACTGTAGTGCCATCGGTTATTCTAGATTGGAAGAGCTCCTTCGATATCTAATATCTAGCAGTCCTACTTTCCTCACCATTCAACTCCTTGAAGGTGCAAGAGTACAGTAAGAGCATCCATAGTTTCATGCTGACGCTGAAGCTCGTTACTCATGGATGCGAACATGACGCATTGAGCCAACTATGCATCATCTTGTCACTTTCTAAAAGTAGCAATCTCTTCCTCAGAGGCATTGTCTGCAACCATTGTAGGGATATGCGTATTAAGGATATAAGATAGCTTTTCAGCCTTGAGAACTATTCTCAGATTCCTTAACCAGTCCGTGTAATTCGGTCCGGTTAATTAGCATCTAATATGCTACGCAGTGATAGTGAATTAGACATTATAAAATTCTATTAAATGAATTTGTAATTTAACAACATTTTAGCATACATTCATTTTAATTAATTACCAAAATAAATTAGGTCTTTATTTTAAATTGGTATCTCCCACTATTTTCATCAAACTATATTACCCTCAATATATAGTTCGGCAAATCTAATTAAATGTCTGCTAGTGAGAATAAGGATCCCATTTCAAATGTATATAGCCTTGTGGTGCCACAACAAACGATATATAAATAAATAGGTAGACAACTATTGTCAATTACATCTCTATGTAATTCCTTGTATTTTGCCTCTTAGATTATTTTGATCAAGTGGTGACACATCCGAATCAAAATTATCCAAGTTAAGTCCATCCTAGCACTTCCATATATTCGAAAGAAAAACACTGTCCTTGTGGTGACACAACAAAATAACATCATTCAGTCTATTTATAAGCATCAAATATGGTAAGACAACATCTTAAATATTTAATACTTGCCTTGTGGTGACACAACAAACTCATATTAAATATTTAATACTCTATTGTTTTACCATGCTAGAAGGCGACGTTCGATATTCCAAATATCTTTGAATGCTTAGGACTTAATATGATTTCTTGAGGGATTTATTATTATTAGTCTCATCTTGTTTAGGGCGCATGCACATATAAATATAAAATACGCGTCATATTATTTTACATGCGAAGCATGTTGGATAATATATAATATATATATAGTAAGCATGCACATATAGAATACCCAGATTGATTATGGACTTTTACTCTAGTTTGGTTCACTAGAGCCACCAAGTGAACCAAAAGGTCAAACCTAGGGTGCAAGAATAAAATTTAAATATAACTATTACATTTAAACACGGGCTCCATTACAAACGGGTCTTCAAGCGCTCCTTGCTCCTTTGTGTCCAATTCTTCAAAATTAATTCTAACTAGTCCTATTACAAAAACTATTTACAATAAATAGAAACCTTGATCAGCAGTCAAGGGGAAGTACATAGGAGGGAGATAGAATTTACATTAAGAAAAATTAGAGAAGACGAGGTACGCAGACCCCATTTATAAAAACCCATACATTCAAGCATCCACTAAAATAAATTCAATCACACATTGGTCAATAGTCCATAATCAATCCCTATTAATTATCATACATATCTCTATATGTATCAATAAATAACATTCATCTCATGAATAATAAAACCATTCCATATATGCATTGATATCATTTAATGGGCAATATTAGTTAGTATAAAATCCAATTTCAACTCCAATTAGTTATCATGGAATCCAATTCCAACTCTAATTAGTTATCATGAAATTCAATTTCAATTAAAATAAACTTCTTTATTTTAATCATATTTCAAATCAAAATAAACTCTTTTATTTTAATTTATCCAATTTTGAATAAAATAAACTCCTTTACTTTTATTCAAATTCCAAATCAAAATAAACTTCTTTATTTTAATTTATCCAATTTTTTGAATAAAAATAAACTCCTTTATTTTTAATTAAATTCCAAATCAAAATAAACTTCTTTATTTTATTTTATCCAATTTTTTGAATAAAAATAAACTCCTTTATTTTAATTTACAAAAATAAAATAAAATAAAATAATTTTACATAAACAATTATGCCCAATTAAATTGTTCTAAACACATATCAATGTATATACAGAATCAAAACAATTAATAATTCGCATAAAGTTTGGCTCTTGATACCACTGTTAGGTTTGTATAACGCGAACATGCAATCAAATTACATAAATAAAGCGAAAGCGCGATAAAATCAAATTTTAAAATTTTATACAAACCATCACCATGATCTTTCTTTATGCAAAATTATTAATTAAACGAAAGAGATGGAGAATAAGAATTATACCCTTGTAGAATTTTAGCTTCCTCAAGTACAAGTTCACCTCCAATTCCTTCGCGTTCTCCTTGAATTCCACCGATTAAATTTCTTCCTTTGATCAACGTTAGCCACCCAAGTGTTTGGCCTCTAGAGGTGATCCACCAATGAATAATACTTGTTCAAGAAGATGGGTGTTGGCAAAACCCTAGTTTCTATCTCTATAGAAATTGTAAGTACTCTCCACAATTCTTACGCAAGAGTGTGTAACCCCAATCTATGATAAGACTTCTCTTATTTATAGATGTAAGAAAACCCTTCCCTAAACTATTTAGGATTAGCGTTTCTATTCTAATTAAACTCCTTTAATTAAATTAAACTCCTAATCTAATTAGGAATTCATGTGAGAGTACTTCTATTAATTAATTCCCAATCCCTATTAGGAATTAAATAATAGTAATAGTAATAATAATAATAAGACTCCTCTTATTAATTTATATTTAATAGTTCTAAAATATTAAATAATAAATATTAAGCTATTTAATATATTCTATCTACATAGACTAAATTAAATACACTTAACTTATTATTACAATTATGCCATTTACTTCTTGAATAAATATTTTCCTTTTGCGGTGTGACCCTTTAGGTTCTCCATATTAAACCGGTTGTGAATAAATCAATTAGAACAATTCTAATCTTATTTAAATAAATAAATTAAACTATTTAATTCATTTAAATAAATAATATTTATTCTACAATAAGGGTAAGCCCCTTAGCGATCAACAACTTTCCAGATAATATAGATTTCAACATTAATCATAAAAGAACCTTTAGTGCATAGTTACCGTACAATTCAATCCTTCTACCATACAATGTCCCAATTAAATATAAGACATGGAATTACTGTCAAATCTTATTTTATTTAATTATATGTATTTCGATTCTCAAATGCACAACTCTAAATAATGCAAATTAGAAACTCTTTTCTAATTTCATTCTGCCTTGGCCAAGGACTACTGAGTTGTCATTTATCGAATCACATAGGATATTCACATCTTTTACTAGACGTGGAAGATTCTTTGTTGATCATTCACCTATCTCCATGTACAACTTATTATACCCAATCATACCCTTTGTTATACCCTAAAGGTCTTAAGGGACATGTCAAAGTATAACTCATCATACACAAGATACTATGATGATCTCAAGTCCAAGGATCACTTGTACTACTATCACTAGAGGAATTCCTATTGACAGGCGAGTAAAACTCCATTAGGTTATCCTTAGCGAGCCACGTTCAGTGAACTTATTCTCCAATAAGTATCTACATACTTGCTTTAGTGTCTCCACACAAATGATTATGAGATCAATCATCCTCTTCTTAAGAGCAAGCAACGTATGTACTAATCTATCCGGATTCACTAATCCCCTTTTTAGTAATCCAACGATTAGGAACGATTTTAGTTTGTGAGCTATCTAGAATTTAGATCTCATTAGCATAATCACCATCATGATTCTAAAACCATTGCTCAAAACTATGGGTTTATCACATTTAATATAATAGCACTATGTAGATAATATAAAATGCCTTTAATAACCGAATAACGTTACAAAGTATATGCTACATCATATCAAATATGATTGGCTTGTGTGCATACTACTTTCAAAAGGAGTTTCTAATTTGCATTATTTAGAGTTGTGCATTTGGGAATCGAAATACATATAATTAAATAAATAGGACTTGGCAGTAATTCCATGTCTTATATTTATTTGGGACATTGTATGGTAGAAGGATTGAATTGTACGGTAACTATTCACGAAAAGGTTCTTCGTGATTAATGTTAAAATCTATATTATCTAAAAAGTCGTTGATCACTAAGGGGGCTTACCCTTATTGTAGAATAAATGTTATTTATTTAAATAAATTAAATAATTTTATTTATTTGTTTAAATAAGATTAGAATTGTTCTAATTGATTTATTCACAACCGGTTTAATATGGAGAACCTAAAAGGTCACACCGCAAAAGGAAAATATTTATTTAAGAAGTAAATGGCATAATTGTAATAATAAGTTAAGTGTATTTAATTTAAAATATGGAAATAGAATAAATTAAATAGCTTAATATTTATTATTTAATATTTAGAAAATATTAAATATAAATTAATAAGAGGAGTCTTATTATTATTATTATTATTATTATTATTATTATTATTATTATTACTGTTACTATTATTTAATTCCTAATAGGAATTGAGAATTAATTAATAGAAGTACTCTCTCATAAATTCCTAATTAGATTAGGAGTTTAATTTAATTAAATGAGTTTAATTAAAATATAAACCCTAATCCTAAATAGTTTAGGGAGGGTTTTCCTACATCAATAAATAGGAGAAGTCTTATCATAGATTGGGGTTATACACACTTCTATTAGAATTGTGGAGAGTACTTGTAATTTTTATAGAGATAGAAATTAGGGTTTTGCCAACACCCATCTTTTTGAATACCTATTCTTCCTTGGTGGATCACCTCTAGAGGTCAAACACTTGGGTGGCTAACGTTGATCAAGAGAAGGAATCTAACCGGTAGATTTCAAGGAGAGCACGAAGGACTAGGAGTTGAACTTGTACCCGAAGAAGCTTTAATCTACGAGGGTATAATTCTTATTCTCTTTCTCTTTCGTTTATATTTATAATTGAGCAAATATATTGATCATGGTGATGGTTTGTATAAAATTTTAAAATCCGTTTTATCGCGCTTCCGCTCTATTTACGTAATTTGGTTGTATGCTTGCGTAATATACAAACCTAACAGTGGTATCAAAGTCTAATCTTGTGCTAATTATCGGTTATTGATGATTCCATGTGTGTATGGTATGCGATTAGATCTAATTCTCTGGGCAAAATCTATTGCAAACTTTTGCCCATTAAATGATAACAATGTTTATATGGAATGGTTTTATTATTCATGAGATGAATGTTATTTATTGATGCATATGAAGATATGTATAATAATAAATAGGGATTGATTATGGACTATTGACCAATGTGTGATTGGATTTATTTTAGAGGATGCTTGAATGAATGGTTTTTTTATAAATGGGGTCTGCATACCTCGTATTCTCTAGTGTTTTCTTGATGTAAATTCTATCTTCCTCCTATGTACTTCCCTTTGACTACTGATCAAGGTTTCTATTCATTGTAAATAGTTTATGTAATAGGACTAGTTAGAATTGTTTTGAAGAATTGGAGACAAAGGGGCAAGGAGCGCTTGAAGACCCGTTTGTAATGGAGCCCAGGATTTTAATATAATAGTTATATTTAAATTTAATTCTTGTACCCTAGATTTGACCTTTTAGTTCACTTGGTGGCTCTAATGAACCAAACTAGAATAAAAGTCCATAATCAATCCGGGTAGAATATAGTATTCTATATGTGCATGTTTACTATATATATATATATATATATATATATATATATATATATATTATATTATATTACCCAACATGCTTCGCATGTTAAATAATATGACGCGTATTTTATATATATATGTGCATGCGCGCTAAACAAGATCAGAAAAATAATAACAAACCCCTTAAAGAATTTATATTAAGTCCTAAGCGTTCAAAGATATTTGGAATATCGAACGTCGCCTTCTAGCATGATAAAACGATAGAGTATCAATTAATCATTATAAGTTTGTTGTGTCACACAAGGCTTATCTTAATTTTTTGAGATATTGTTTTATCACATTTAATGCTTATAAATAGACTGAACGATGCTGTTTTGTTGTGTCACACAAGGACAATATTTTTCTTTTGAATATATGGAGGATCTAGGTTGGACTTAACTTGGATAATTTTGATTCGGATGTGTCGCACTTGATCAAAATAATCTAAGAGGCAAAATACAAGGAGTTACATAGTGATGTAATTAACAATAGTTGTCTACCTATTTATTTATATATCATTTGTTGTGTCACACAAGGCTATATACATTTGAAATGGGATCCTTATTCTCACTAGCAAATCTTTAATTAGATTTGTTGAACTATATAATGAGGGTAATATAGTTTAATGAAAATAGTAGGAGATACCAATTTAAATAAAGACCTAATTTATTTTGGTAATTAATAAAATGAATGTATGCTAAAATGTTGTTAAATTATAATTTCATTTATAGAATTTTATAATCATTGAGGAACATATTAGATGCTAATTAACTGGACCAAATAACACAGACTAGTTAAGGAATTTGAGAATAGTTCTCAAGGCTGAAAAGCTATCTTATGTCCATAATACGTCTATCCCTATAATGGTTGCAGACAATGCCTCTAAGGAAGAGATTGCTAGTTTTAGAAAGTGGCAAGATGATGCAACCGTGGCACAATGCATCATACTCGCATCCATGAGTAACGAGCTTCAGCGTCAGCATAAAACTATAGATGCTCCTACTATATTCCTGTACCTCAAGGAGTTGAATAGTAAGGAAAGTAGGACTATTAGATATCAGATATCTAAGGAGCTCTTCCGATCTATAATAACCGATGGCACTGCAGTACAGACAAATGTCCTAAAAATGATCAATCTGATTGAACAATTGGGACAACTGGATTTTATATTGGATGGAGAGTTGATCCAAGATTTGATCTTGCAATCACTCTCGTATTCTTTCTCATAATTTATTGTGAAATTCCACATGAACAAGCTATATATTAGCCTTCCTGAGTTGCTTAAACATGTTGAAAACTGTAAAGAGTCACTTTTCGACCAAGAAAGACCAAGTCTTACTAGTAGATGATTCTTTCAAGAAGCGGAAGAGGGCCAAAAGATCTTCTAAAAAGAAGAACAATTCAAAGAAGGTATAAGGAAATGCAATAACTAAGGACACTAAGAACAAAACTGATGCAGATTGCAAAAGAGTTTGCTTCCACTACAATAAGCCTGGACACTGGAAATGAAACTATAAGGAGCATCTTGTAGAGGCTAACCAGAAGAAGCTTAGTGAAGCTTCGGTTACAGATATAGGTTTATTCATGATTGAAATAATCTTTCTGTAAGTCAAGGTTCTACTTTGTATTGGATACCGGCTGTAAATCTCACATATGCATATGATGCATAGACTAAGCAGAAGTAGAAGACTAAACAAAGAGGAAGTAATCTTACGTGTGGGAAATAGAGCAATGGTTGCTACATTAGCCGTAGGAACTTATAGTTTAGCATTGCCTACGGGCAAGTCTATTAAGTTAATAAGTTGTTATTATGTTCCAGTTTTCTTTAGAAACATTATTACTTTCGTTGTTGGATAAGGAAGGTTCTGGTATTATATTTAAGAACAATTGTTATTCTATTTATAATGATAATGTTTTGCTTGAAACTGGAAGATTACTTGATGGACTTTGTAAACTTGACTTATATGAATAATAATTTTACAAATTGAACAAACTAGTAAAAGAAAAAGAGATGATCATTCAAAGAGTTGAATATGTGTATTTGATGAAATACAAGTCTGAATCATTTAAAAGGTTCAAACAATTCAGAAGTGAAACAAATTGACAAAGTATTAAGATTCTTTGATCAGATTGAGGAAGGAATACTTGTGCAATGAGTTTCTAGATCATCTCAAAATGGTATTTTCTCATAATGGACGTTTCATGATACGCAATAATTGATTGGTGTATCTAAAAAGGAAAAATTATACCATGTAGGACATGGTGCGGTCCATAATGACTTTTACCCACATTCTAGTATCCTTCTAGAGTTATGCCCTACAAATAGCTGAATATCTACAAAATAAGGTAATCTCAAAATCCGGCCCCAAGACTCCATAAAAGTTATGGATATGGAGGATTCTTAGTCTTAAGTATGTTAAGATAAGGGGTTGTCCAGCTTATGTGAAAAGGTTTCAAAAGGATAAGCTGACAAGTGCAGGTTTGTGGGATATCCTAAAGAAAGTTTAGGGTATTATTATTATAATCCTACACGTTACCTTCTTGGATAAAAGTGTTTATCATTGAAGGAGCTAGTGGGAGGGTAATAGATCTTGAAAGAGTTCAAGAACCACAAAGCACTTTAAATTAAACCGAGGAACCTGTAGATAGACCTATTATACCACAACCGAATCATAAATCTAGAAGAGTACCGAAGATACCTAGGAGGTATGGATTCATCATAGAAAATAATGATGAGGTACGCATCATAGAGGATGATGATCCAGTTATATACGATGAGGTTATGAGTAGCAGACACTCAGAGAAATGGCAGATGACCATGAAATCTAAAATGGACTCCATGTATGAGAACCAAATATGGACTTTGGTTACTCCACTGAAAGGCATAGTGCCTATAGAGTGAAATTAGGTCTTTAAGAGAAAGACTGGGGCAAATGGCAAGATGGAGACCTATAAGACCAGACCTGTTTAAAAGGTTTCAAATAAAGTTAATGAGTTGAATATGATAAAACCTTATTACCGGGTAATGCTCAAGTCCATTTGGATTTTGCTTGTGATTGTAGCTTATTATTACGAAATCTGACAAATGGATGTGGAGACATCCTTCCTCAATGAATATTTATGGAGAATGTATGTATGATACAGCCAGATAGATTTGTTTCAATGGTTGAAGCAAGTCATGCATATAAGCTACAATAATCCATTTATGGATTAAATCAAGCTTCTCAAAGATGGAACACCCTGTTTGATGAGACAATCAAAGGAGTTTGATTTTATCAAAATGTGGATGAACCAAATGTGTACAGAAGGTCAGTGGGAGTGTAGTGACATTTATAGTACTATATGTTGATATACTACTGATATGGAATGATACACTAATGCTACAATTAGTAAAGATAAAATTATCTAAACATTCCTCCATGAATGACTTGGGAGAAACATCTTATAAATTGGGGATATAAATCTATATAGATAAATTTAAAAGGATGCTCGGCTTAACCCAAGGAATGCATATTCATTCGATGCTAAAGGCGTTTAGCATGGCAAACTCTAAGAGAGGTCCCACGATGATGAGCCATGGAATGTATCTCTTTAAATAGTCCTCAATGAAAGAGAGATCGCATGAGTTACTATCATGCATGCAATGAATATACAAGGCCTGATGTTGATCAGTCAAATTCTGGAGAAGATCACTGTAAGACAGTGAAAAATATCTTTAAGTACTTAACCGGTATTGAGGATGTGATCATGATTCATGGTGGGTCTGAATTAAAACTAGAGGGCTAAACAGACTCAAGTTTTTTCAGACTGACCAAGACAATAACAAATCCACTTTAGGGTAAATCGTTATCTTGAATGGTGGTGCAGTGAATTGGAAAAATTCCAAACAACAAAGATTTGTTGGTTTAGTGACAAAGACAAAGTATATAGCTGTAAATGAAGCTGCAAGTTGATTGTTTGGATGAAAATTTCATTACAGAACTAGGAATAGTTCCTAAGTCTCATCTTAGATTCAAACATGTGTTGCGACACTTTCATTTGATTAGAGAAATCATTGAAAGAGAAAAAGTCACTATAGAGATAGTGGACTCTCAAAAACAACATTGCATATCCATTTACTGAAGTTTTATCCAACAGCAGGATGATCAACACTTAGAGAAGAAGGGTATTAGATACCATGGCGATTAGCTTTAGTGCAAGTGGGAGATTAAAAGTAGTATGCACACAAGCTAATCAAATTTGATATAATGTAACATATACTTTGTAATCTTATTCATTTATTAATAAAAGTATTAAAGGCATTTTACTTTATCTACATGGTGCTGTTATTTAATATGTGATAAACCTATAGTTTTAAGCAATGCTTTTAGAATCATGATGATGATCATGCTAATGAGATCTAAATTCTTAGAAAGCTTAAAACTAAAATCGTTCCTAATCGTTGGATTACTAAAAAGGGGATTAGTGAATCCGGATAGATTAGTACATTCGTTGCTTGCTCTTATGACGAGGATGATTGATGTGACGCCCCCAAATTCGGGTCTCAAACACCCGGACTTGGTCATCACGATCTAACATAATCATTCACCACTAAACAACATACCGAACTAAATGCGGAATAAAATAAATATATGTCGTTCATTCAAAAGGTGTTACTAGTCCCAAGATTTGATAACCTTAATACATAACCAAAACGTTCCCTAAATATTAAATCATGGTTCAAATTACATTAATAATAAATTTAAATTAAGTATAAAAATCAGCTACTCGAAGTCTATCACTTCATCTTTTCCTTGCCCTTGTCTTTGCCTGAGGTCTCGGGGTTAACTGCAATAGGGTTCATGATATAACAAGGGTGAGCAACTAGTTTGCTCACCAAGTTTAAATAACAACAAGAAATGATATATATCATGAATGAAATGAATATCTGGAAATGATTCAACGAAGAGAATAATGAAAGCAAGAATAATAACTGCTTTTAAAATAAACGATAGTCAATGTAGACTATGAACAATACACTTCCAATGGAATCAATAGCTAATTGACCCTTTGGTTACTGGCTCAGAAATAAGTACTCGAGGGGATCAGTGTCTAGTACACTATGTGTATGTATAACATTTAATTTCTATTTCGTATATCTTATATTTAGATATATGGGGTGATCCCCTATATTTTTGGGGTGTTCATATTAGTCCAAGAATCATCACCTTCAATGGTTTGGAAAACTTTAACAAAATTTTATGCAATTATCTGACCGAACAAGGGTTCAGACTCAATCTGAAACAGTAAATAGATTATAGAACTTTAAATAATATACAAGTCCAAGATTGTACGAACTCAGGTGCACCAAGTGAGAGTATCAATAAATGTCATAGACGTGGAATAATTTGTAAAGTAATTAAACCACTTAAAGTATGCTTGGAAATGAAGTTCAAGCTTAAATAATTGACTGCAATACAATAATATCCTGCTCGAATATAATTTGAGTAGGGTTAAGGAACTTGCTCAATAAAATATGAGTAAGGATAAAAAACTTGACTAACACAAGGGTTAGACAAACGTTAGGAAACTTACGTTCAACATATAAGGTGAATGGAATTAGGGAACTTGCCTGGTGCGTCTGCTATAATATACAACACACGCTCCTTAAAATCCTGCACAATTAGGTACATATTCGTATAACAATTAGTCACATATCGACTAGATTCAAAACAGACGTAGCATCATTAAAGCACATTGATTGCCATTACGACTACCCAGTCGGGGGTCTCGCTCCTACGACTACCCAGTCGGGGGAAACCAAACATAAGTTGTAACTAACTTAATCAATTTTTGCCTTAAGATAACGCTATTTTGATTGATACTTGATACACAATTAAGCATTTAAGGCTCAACCAAATATGATTAACTAACGATTAACTATTTGGGTTTATTACTTATTCAAAACTAATAATAAATAGTTTCACTATTAACCTCATTTGCTTAGTGATTATCAAATAATAATCAACCAATTATCTTAATTTAACATTAATTAAATAATGTCTAATTATTTATCCTTACTTATTATTTAATATTAATCAGAATAATAAATAATTAATCTAGCTGCATTTATACATAATTTATTTATTTAATATTAATTAAATAATAACTAACTAATTGTTAATATTAAAATTGCACGACCGGACCCGAACCGCCACGATCCGGACCGACCCGGCCAAGAACACGGCCTTGGCGCTGCAGTGCCAAGCATAAAAGCGAGGCTGACGTTGCGGCATCAGGCCCGAGCCAACCCAGCTGGCACACAGCCTTCACGCTGCGGCGTGAGGCTCGATAGTAAGGCCGACGCTGCGGCGTCAGGACCTTAATTTGTGACGATGTGGCGTCATGCTGCCGCTGCGGTGCCAAGACCCCTTATCGCATCGCTGCGGCGTCATCTGCTAGCGCTGCGGTGTGACGAACCAGAGGTCGTCTTCTCCATTTCGTTTGAGCGATTTTCTTTAATTTTAATTATTAAAACTAATTTCCAAGCATGCATAACCCAATATTAACCACATACTATTATTAATTATAAGTTTTATACACCTAATTTGAGGAATTAATTCCAAGCATGAAGCAAAGCATTGGCAACAATTTTCAACAAAGGTGCACTGTAACAGGGGAAATGGTTACCTCCTAGACTTAGCTGTCGTTCTTCTCTTCCTTCCGTAGTAGACAATGAAATCAGAGATCATTCGCGTGCTCACTCCCTTCCTTCTGATTTTCCTTCCTTCCTCAACTCTAAATTTATCTCTCTCAGTGAATTTCATGACCTTAGCACCACTGAAAGAGAAGTCGGGAGTTCTAATTTATAGCTAATTTGTTAACCGTGCCAAGCTTTTGCCCAAATTTGTTAACCATCAGAAACAAGAAGAAGATGATTGCAACGCCGCTGAAGTCACAGAAATTCGGCAAGAAATCCCGCGCATAATCCATACGTGGCTGAGATTTACTATTCATCCCAACTTATTTTATTTTAAATTCTTTCTCTTCCTAAATTGTAGACCACAATTGGAAAAATGGGATATGTCCCATAATTCTTGTCCCACATTAATGTCACTTAGTTAAATAAATTTAATTAGTCACTTATTATTTATTTACCAACGGGACTATAAATATTATTAATTGTATTATCCTTATTAATTAATAGGTAATATTAATTAATTTACTATATTCAAAGTATTTGAATATTTAATACATACTTATTCATAAATTCCTAGATATCAAATAACCTAGGGTAGTCCATTAATTTAAAAAATCTATTACTAAGACTCCCTTTAAATTAATTACCCTTTAAAATAATTAAATATCTATTCCCATACTATATTCAATTAAATTGAATATTTAATTAATCGGCACTTTATCAATTCTTTCCACATTAAAACCGTAGGGTTAGTTCACTAATTTAATTAAACCATTAGTGACTCCCCTTAATTAATCCTAACAGTTACGCGAAATTATATAATCACATAACTAAATTAAATACACAAGATTTTAAATAATCATACGAAACTAACTCATTGAAAATTAAATTTATATTTAATTAATAATGGAGTTTAAAAATTCAAGGTCATTACATCCTCCCCCTTATAAAAATTTCATCCTCGGAATTATAAAATAAGATCACTCAAATAACTGCGGATAATTCACCCTCATCTTCTCCTCGAGTTCCCACGTAGCTTCCTCAATTGCGTGGTTTCTCCAGAGAACTTTAACGGAATGAATGATCTTATTCCTTAGTTTCTGTTCATTCCTATCAAGTATTTGGACAGGAATCTCTTCGTACGATAAGTCCTTCTCGACTTGAATTGGCTAATAAGATATAACGTGCTTGTAGTCTGGTTTGTATGGTCGTAGCACTGACACGTGGAACACATTGTGAATGTGCTCGAGTTTATGAGGTAATGCTACCTCGTACGCCACTTCACCGACTCGCTTCAAAATCTCGAACGGTCCTATGAACCTAGGGCTTAACTTGCCCTTCTTACCAAAACGAATCTTCCCTTTCCAGGGAGATACCTTCAAGAACATGAAACTACCCACTTCAAAGTCCCACTTCTTACGATGTAAGTCAGCGTACTTCTTCTGACAGTCATGTGCTGCTACCAGGCGGTTCTTGATCAGCTTCACCATATCTGCTGTCTGTTGTACCATTTTAGGTCCTAGCAGTCTTCGTTCTCCAACCTTGTCCCAACACAACGGTGTTCGACACCTTCTCCCATATAGCGTTTCGTACGGTGGCATACCGATACTAGCGTGATAACTATTGTTATAAGCGAACTCTACTAATGGCAAGTGATCATCCCAGCTACCCTTTAAGTCCATTACGACGGCTCGGAGCATATCCTCTAGAGTCTGAATCGTTCGCTCGCTCTGGCCATCGGTTTGAGGATGATACGTTGTACTCGACCTCAACTGCATTCCCATTTTATCCTGTAAACTTCTCTAGAAATTTGACGTGAAGCGCGAATCTCTGTCGAACACGATAGACACCAGCACTTCATGACGTGATACAATTTCTTTCACATATAGCTTTGCTAATTGTTCCAAATTATACCGTATTCTGATCGGTAGAAAATGAGCAGACTTGGTCAGACGATCTACAATTACCCAGATTCCGTCTAAACCCTTTTGTGTCTGTGGCAGACCCACCACAAAGTCCATGGTGATGTGCTTCTACTTCCACTTCGGAATCTCTAACGGTTGCAGCAGTCCGCTCAGTTGCTGGTATTCTGCTTTAACTCGTTGACATGTTAGACATCTGCTGGCACACTCTGCTACCTCCCTCTTCATATTCGGCCACCAAAAGTATGGCCGCAAATCCTGATACATCTTTGTGCTACCGGGATGTACTGAGTACATCGTACTGTGAGCTTCTTGGAGAATCTCTTCTCTTAACTCCGGATTCAATGGTACCCAGATCCTTCCTTCAAATCTTAGCAAACCTGTGCTATCAATCTTATACTTGAGTTCTTTCCCTTCGAAAATTCGCTTCCTTATACCATCGCATTCTTCATCCTTTTCCTGAGCCTTCTTTATTTTATCTCATAAGGTCGGACTCGCTGTCAATGCACATACATTTGACTCCTTCGGATACTTGATCTCCAACTCGAGTCGTTCAAAATCCTTTACCAACTCTTCCTGAGTGGTTAACTCCAACAACTTTTCTCTGCCTTGTCTGCTTAAGGCATTGGCCACAACATTTGCTTTGCCCGGATGGTATAAAATCTCACAGTCATAATCCTTGATCAATTCTAACCATCGGCGCTGCCTCATGTATAGCTCCTTCTGAGTGAAGATATATTTTAGACTTTTGGGATCCGTATATATCTCACACTTCTCTCCGTATAGGTAGTGCCTCCAAATCTTCAAGGTAAAAACTACTGCGGCCAACTCCAGGTCATGAGTCAGGTAACCCTTCTCATAATCCTTTAGCTGACGTGACGCGTACGCAATGACCTTGCAGTGCTGCATCAACACACAACCAAGACCTTTGTGTGACGCATCGCTATAGACTACAAATCCTCCAGTGTTGTCCGGTAAAGCTAACACTAGTGCTTGGCTAAGTCTCTTCTTCAGCTCCATAAAACTCTCTTCGCATTTCTCCGTCCAAACGAACTTAATTGCTTTCCTGGTAAGATTGGTCAATGGCGAGGCTATCTTTGAAAAATCCTGGATGAATCTTTGATAGTACCCCGCTAATCCCAAGAAACTCCTAATCTCCATTGGCGTCTTCGGCCATTCCCAATTGATAATTGTCTCCACCTTTGCTAGGTCCACCGAAACACATCTTTGTCAATGACATGATGATGAGTGTGTTTTATATACACAAATTGGGTACTTTTAACCTTAATAATTTGTAAGTCTTTAGCTATTTCGTTTGGTTTTATGTGTTTTCATCTTATTGTTGTGTAATGTAGTTTTGTATTACTTTTATATGTATTTGTGTGCTTTTATGTGTTTTTACGTTGTTTTGTAATTATTGAAATAAAGGCCCCTTGGATTGATGCGTTTTTGGCTTGAATCTAGCATTCCCGCTGCTTGTTTAGCAATTTCACCCATGATGAAATCCGAATCTCTCAAAACTCAAAGAACGAAAGTTGTATATTTTGATCTTAGCTTTCCGGAACATCCAGAATCATCCTATTTGAAGTTTGTATGAGAGAGTTATGATCATTTTACCGTCGGATTTTGCATGCAATTTACGCAGCAGTTGGTTCGGGCTCCATCTGAGCCTTTCTACGGCCTGTATCTCGTCAAGCTCCGGTTATGGAAGTTGTAGAGCTACTTCTTAGCTTTCCATAGCCTACTTAAACGCCTTAATCCGAGTTCGGACGAATAAGTTATGGCCATTTTCCCAACAGACGTCAGAGCTGGAAAATGCAGCAGAAGCAGTGCCCGGCGCAGCTGCGCCCCTTCCTAGTACAAATTCGGCGCAGCTGCACCCTTATGCAGAAAACGTAGATTTGGGGCAGCGCAGCTGCGCTCGGACGCAAGCCAATGGCGGCGCAGCTGCGCCCGGCATCCAGGGAGTTCAGTATGCAGCGCATCCAAGCGCGCAGCTGCGCCGGATTCGCCAGACTTCGCGATTTCAGCTAATTTTTGGTCAAAATTCGTGGGCTAAGCTAGGTTTTTGCCTTAGGAACTATAAATACATTATGTAGCCTCCATTTTTGAGGGACCTAGACTTCTACAATCAGCATTCTTGGAGGGTGGAAGCTAACCTAGAGCAAGAAGGAGAAAAGGTAGCTCAAGCTCCCCAATGGGGAAGCTTGAGTAACCAACAACAATGGAAGGCTTACTCCACCAACAAGGGCTGCAATACAAGGAAAGGAGAAGATCAAAAGGGAGTTCATCTCTAATCTTTTCATCTAGCTTTGTACTCCAAGGATGTTAGTTAGGCTTATTGCTTTGTTTATTTATTTTGATTTCATTGTTTGGTTTGAAATTGTAATTGAACCCAACACCTAGTTTGAATTGAATTATCTCTCTTTGATGTTAGTTATCATTTTAGAATTGGATATCATAATTTGCGCTTCATGTATTAATTATCTTGATCATCAATTACCATGATAATTTATATGGAATTGAGAAAGGAAATATAGATTAAGATCTGATTATGCTAGCATATGTTCATTATTTCTGCATTCCTCGTGGATTAATGTTTCGTGCTTAGGATAGAGATATACCGAAGTACCATATGTGGCCAATTGAGAACTTATGCTTCAACCCTTTTGATTGTAATTCACATAGAGATATAGTGCGTTAGTCATCTAGGGTGTTCACATTCATTCTATCAATTGTGGATTTAGTGTGATACGAATATGGTGCATCGAGAGGTGGCCATATTTTACATTCGTGTTCTCGACCAACATTCTAACGTAATAAATTGCGAATTGAATGTCTAGCATGATTTATAATGAAAGTTTAATTGATTGATCACCTATATGAAATTGAAAAGTGGATTATAGTGTTGAGACTTGGTTTTGATATCATACGAAAGTTAGAGATTTTTGTGGGTGATGTATGAGATTATGTGGCGTGTGTCTTATTCATTGTCTTCAAGAATGGATGACTTGCTAGTATGTGGGATAGAGATATACCTAAATACCGTGTGTAACAATTATGAGATTACAAACTTAATGACTCCCTACACGGAGGTTCATTCGTTTGATGGGTAGATTGACTAAGGTTATGTGGCGTGTGTCTTGTTGATTATTCATGGAATTGAATGGATTGTTGGCATGTGGGATAAACATATACCTATGTGTCGTGTATGGGTGATTTTCATATGACCATACACTAAGGCTTATGAATAAGGTGAATTTCTCGGTTAACAATTCTTGTGTATTAACTAGTTGAAAAAGAGAGAGTTAGGTGATTTAAATAAAGTGTTGGGGGAAATTGTAATCTTAGACCTTTATCTATCTATTTTGTTATTTATATGACAATGAATTTAGATGTAACCTTTATCTATCACTTGAATCAAAGAGTTTGATTTAGATCGAGTCGATATTGAATTAGTCATTGGGCATACATTAGAGTTAATTCCCTGTGGGTTCGACAACTCTCTCTTATCACTTTATTACTTGTTGACCGCGTATACTTGCGCGTATTTATCGGTTGCGAAATCGACCAACAAGTTTTTGGCGCCGTTGCCGGGGAATTGTTCTTCTAGTGTTTTCCAATATTAATGACAATCGAATTGGTTTTAATTTAGACTTGTAAATAATTTGCTTATTATTTATTTTGTTTTTTTTTTTTGATTTTGTTTTCAGTTAATGGATGAGCATAACTATCAATGGGAGTATGAGGGGACGACGCAACCAAGTTCGTCAAAACTTCTTGAGCAATTGCAAGAACATATTGCAACGCTTTCAAGGGCTGTTGACACTCTTAAAGGCCAGTCCACTCAAAATGCCTATAGTCAGAATCAAGCTGACTACTACCCAAACTACTATCAACTGGGTTGGCAAGATCATCCAAGCTTTTCTTGGGACAACAGTCAAGATCAATGCTTTGATCCAAGTCTCTCATACCATTCAGAATTTTCATTCCAACCTCCACCATACCATGTGGATACATCTAATGTGGAGGAGATTCTTCCCTTGTTCATTGAGAAACAAGAATTGTTACGAAGCGTCGAGAACCAAATGGCACAACTTCTCGAGGCAGTGCTTATTCACCCGCAAAGCACCTTACCTTGTATTACACAGATTAACCCTATAGAGGAAGGTGAAGAGCAATGTTTGGTGAATTCGCATAGTTGTGACAAAGCGGAAAGAAGGAGGGAGGAGCTCATGGCTCATATCTCTCAAAATGAGGTTAGGTTGGCAAATATACAAGCTTTAGTGCAGAGCATCATGAACTATGTTGCCAATTCTTACATTATTCACCCGCAATGCACCTTACCTAGCGATACTGAGATTGACCGTATGGAGGAAGGTGATGAGGGGTGCTTGGTGGATGATCAATGAAATGGCGCGGAGTCGCACGAAGCTATTAGTGAAAATTTTGAGAGTGTACATCTTATTGTGGATGATGATTCTGAGGTTGATGAGACGAGGAGCATGAATGGGGATCATGAAAAGGAAATTGAACACCAAGAAGTCACATTCGAGGTTTTCAAACCCATCGAACACCCATTGGTTCATGAAGAAGATCTTCATGTCGATCTTGACACAAGTGCAATAATTGATGATGCGGATGAGGAAAGCTTCTTCTTGCCATCGGTTGAAACGAAGTTTGAAGGTCACCAACCAGGCATGCATGCCATGCAAATCAAAGAAAGAACAACGAGGCGGCATGCAATGGTCAATTTTGCGATTGAGCCGGATTGATGGGAAATAAAGGAGTCGGGCTAACGACTTTAAACCAAGCGCTTCTTGGGAGGCAACCCAAGTTTACAGTTTTGCTTTTATTTTTGTTTGATTGCATTTTAGTGGTTTAATTGCATTTTAATTTCTTTAGTCATTTGCTTTCAGGTACGCTCCCAACTTAGAGGTATTGAAAGATGATATCAATGGCGCTTGACACGGTTTCAGGGAAGTCTTCTATTTTAATTTTTCCTATATCAGACATTGAGGACAATGTCAAGTTTAAGTTTGGGGGTAGTACTTCGTATTTGTGTGTTTTTAATTTAGTTTTTATGTGATTTAAGTTATGTATTTTTATTCAAAAAAAAAAAATTTATTTTTAGGATGTGTCTCTTGAGCACTATTTTAATTTGATTTGAACTATAATCCATGGTCTATGATAATGGCTTGTTTGAATTGATTTTAACTCATGGAAAATGGATAAATGTTACTTAGTCTTTGTGCTTAATCGTTATTGTTGGTTATTGTTTTGCTTATGCGTTCTTTCACTCTTTTGCACCTACCCATGAGTATTGAGCTAGTTGTATGCTTAGAGAAGGCTTTTATAACCGAATGCTTGTGGGAAATATCTATAAACTCTAGAACTCGTTTAAACATCACTCGAAGCAAGGTGTCCAAATTTGTTGTGTTTGAATTGTTGGTCATGTGGTGAGTTGAGATGGAGCGTAAAACGCACTCACTCATGGACACATGCGTAGGAGAGATAGAGCGTAAAACGCACTCTCTTATAATTGTGATTAAAGAAAGAAAATTGTATATTTCAAATCTTGTGTTGAATTGAGATGGAGCGTAAAACGCACTCACCCACAAGAGTGGACTTAGGATAAGATGGAGCATAAAATGCACTTACCTAGAGTCTTTTGATTTCAAAATTTTGGAAATTATGATTTGTATACCTTTTGAGTGATGCATTAAGCATGTAGTTTTTGGGGGTTTATTTTGATTATTTCATAAGGTAATGTGGTTGCATAGCTTCATCCGAGCTTGATTGGTTTAGTGCCACTGGGTACTCACACACACACGGAAGGGACCTAAAGCAAGCTATGACTAGCTAATTGTAAATCTAGACTTGCAACGTTTTGAAAGTTTCCTTGAGTTTTCATGTGTTTATGTTTTGAGACCATTGTTCAAGCTTATTAACTCATTGCTCAAGATAGTTTTTATTTAGAAATGTTTAATTTTTATAGTTTGTGTGTTTTTCTTGAGGACAAGCAAAGGTTTAAGTTTGGGGGTATTTGATGAGTGTGTTTTATATACACAAATTGGGTACTTTTAACCTTAATAATTTGTAAGTCTTTAGCTATTTCGTTTGGTTTTATGTGTTTTCATCTTATTGTTGTGTAATGTAGTTTTGTATTACTTTTATATATATTTGTGTGCTTTTATGTGTTTTTACGTTGTTTTGTAGGTATTGAAATAAAGGCCCCTTGGATTGATGCGTTTTTGGCTTGAATCTAGCATTCCCGCTGCTTGTTTATCAATTTCACCAATGATGAAATCCGAATCTCTCAAAACTCAAAGAACGAAAGTTGTATATTTTGATCTTAGCTTTCCAGAACATCCAGAATCATCCTATTTGAAGTTCGTATGAGAGAGTTATGATCATTTTACCGTCGGATTTTGCATGCAATTTACGCAGCAGTTGGTTCGGGCTCCATTTGAGCCTTTCTACGGCCTGTATCTCGTCAAGCTCCGGTTATGGAAGTTGTAGAGCTACTTCTTAGCTTTCCATAGCCTACTTAAACGCCTTAATCCGAGTTCGGACGAATAAGTTATGGCCATTTTTCCAACAGACGTCAGAGCTGGAAAATGCAGCAGAAGCAGTGCCCGGCGCAGCTGCGCCCCTTCCTAGTACAAATTCGGCGCAGCTGCACCCTTATGCAGAAAACGTAGATTTGGAGCAGCGCAGCTGCGCTCGGACGCAAGCTAATGGCGGCGCAGCTGCGCCCGGCATCCAGGGAGTTCAGTATGCAGCGCATCCAAGCGCGCAGCTGCGCCGGATTCGCCAGACTTCGCGATTTCAGCTAATTTTTGGTCAAAATTCGTGGGCTAAGCTAGGTTTTTGCCTTAGGAACTATAAATACATTATGTAGCCTCCATTTTTGAGGGACCTAGACTTCTACAATAAGCATTTTTGGAGGGTGGAAGCTAACCTAGAGCAAGAAGGAGAAAAAGTAGCTCAAGCTCCCCAATGGGGAAGCTTGAGTAACCAACAACAGTGGAAGGCTTACTCCACCAACAAGGGCTGCAATACAAGGAAAGGAGAAGATCAAAAGGGAGTTCATCTCTAATCTTTTCATCTAGCTTTGTACTCCAAGGATGTTAGTTAGGCTTATTGCTTTGTTTATTTATTTTGATTTCATTGTTTAGTTTGAAATTGTAATTGAACCCAACACCTAGTTTGAATTGAATTATCTCTCTTTGATGTTAGTTATCATTTTAGAATTGGATATCATAATTTGCGCTTCATGTATTAATTATCTTGATCATCAATTACCATGATAATTTATATGGAATTGAGAAAGGAAATATAGATTAAGATCTGATTATGCTAGCATATGTTCATTATTTCTGCATTCCTCGTGGATTAATGTTTCGTGCTTAGGATAGAGATATACCGAAGTACCATATGTGGCCAATTGAGAACTTATGCTTCAACCCTTTTGATTGTAATTCACATAGAGATATAGTACATTAGTCATCTAGGGTGTTCACATTCATTCTATCAATTGTGGATTTAGTGTGATACGAATATGGTGCATCGAGAGGTGGCCATATTTTACATTCGTGTTCTCGACCAACATTCTAACGTAATAAATTGCGAATTGAATGTCTAGCATGATTTATAATGAAAGTTTAATTGATTGATCACCTATATGAAATTGAAAAGTGGATTATAGTGTTGAGACTTGGTTTTGATATCATACGAAAGTTAGAGATTTTTGTGGGTGATGTATGAGATTATGTGGCGTGTGTCTTATTCATTGTCTTCAAGAATGGATGACTTGCTAGTATTTGGGATAGAGATATACCTAAATACCGTGTGTAACCATTATGAGATTACAAACTTAATGACTCCCTACACGGAGGTTCATTCGTTTGATGGGTAGATTGACTAAGATTATGTGGCGTGTGTCTTGTTGATTATTCATGGAATTGAATGGATTGTTGGCATGTGGGATAAACATATACCTATGTGTCGTGTATGGGTGATTTTCATATGACCATACACTAAGGCTTATGAATAAGGTGAATTTCTCGGTTAACAATTCTTGTGTATTAACTAGTTGAAAAAGAGAGAGTTAGGTGATTTAAATAAAGTGTTGGGGGAAATTGTAATCTTAGACCTTTATCTATCTATTTTGTTATTTATATGACAATGAATTTAGATGTAACCTTTATCTATCACTTGAATCAAAGAGTTTGATTTAGATCGAGTCGATATTGAATTAGTCATTGGGCATACATTAGAGTTAATTCCCTGTGGGTTCGACAACTCTCTCTTATCACTTTATTACTTGTTGACCGCGTATACGTCTGTGCCCGAATGGTAGTATGATGGAAATTTGTGCTTGGCGACGCTCGGTGCTTAATTTGACAACATTTGGTAGTTGGGCGTGCACGGCGTCGGAATGCGTGCACGGCGTACGGCGTCGGCCAAGCCACGAGGGCAAGCCCGTGCCTAGATATCCGTGCCCGAATGATAACACGGTGAAAAATTATGTTTGGCGATGCTCGGGGCTTAATTTGATGACATTTGGAAGTTGGGCGTGCACGGCGTTGGAAAGCGTGCACGGCGTGCGGCGTCGACCAAGCCGCGGGCACGGCGTGCGGCAGACGGGGGCGCCAGCGTGCGGCCCAGGCGCTGGGCGCGGGCGCATGGGCGCGGCGTGCGGGCGCGCGCTGGGCGTGCGGGCATGTTGGCGCGCTGGGCGTGCGGGCGTGTTGGCGCGCTGGGCGTGCGGCCGTGTGCGGGCGTGTGCGGCGGGCGCGGGCGCTGGGCGCTAGGCAGCCTCGGCGTTTGGCGCGCGCGCGCGCGGGGCTCGGCGGACTCGGCAGCACTCGGCAGTTGGGCATGCGGCCAGCGTGCGGCCCAGGCGCTGGGCGCGCGACACGGGCGTGCGGCAGCCAGCGTGTGGGCGTGCGGCGTTGGGCGTGCGGCCCAGGCGCTGGGCGCGGGTGCGCGCGCTGGCGTGCGGGCGCGCGGTGCGGGCGTGCGGGGCTGCAGGCGTGGGCGTGCGGCCAGCGTGCGGCCCAGGCGCTGGGCGCGGGCGCGCGCGCTGGCGTGCGGGCGCGCGACACGGGCGTGCGGCATCCAGCGTGTGGGCGTGCGGCGTTGGGCGTGCGGCCCAGGCACTGGGCGCGCGCGCGCGCGCTGGCGTGCGGGCGCGCCAACGCCGTGCTGAGTGCGATTCCAGCTGGCCTTTTGGTGCGATCTGGACGGATTTTTGACCCATAATCTGATTTTTGCTAGGGTTTTCATGGAGGCACTATATAATATCTCATTGGGGCTTCATATTTCAAAAACTAGGGATGGAGAGGCTAGACTAAAACATCAAAATAGAGAGCAAAAGTGCTGCAATACAAGGAAATCTCAGCAAAAGCCAAACAACCAAGAAGGAAGGGATTGTCAAGGCATATCTAGACCTTGGGAGGCTGCACATACATCATCAAGAGGAGCTTGAGGGCTACAAATCAAGAAAATTCCAGCAACAAGCTCAGGAGCAAAAAGAGAAACGAATGCCAAATGAAGAGGAAAAGCTAGAGATTGACATCAACCAAGCAAGCAACATATGAATATCTTCTAATTGGGTTTTATCATCTCTTGCTTTCCTTTGAATTTGTAATTCTAATTTATGATGAACACCATTTGTTTGATGTTTTGCTTAGCTACCATGAACTAGACCTTAAGTTCTAAGATTTCAATGGAACCCAACACATAGTTTGAATTGATTTCTCTCTCTTTGTTATTAATTACTCATTTGTGAATTGTATGTCATAATTTATGCTTCATATATTAATTGCCTAGCTAGTAATTACCGTGGGAACCTATATGAACTTGACGAACGGATTATAGTGTTTAGACCTTGTTATGATATCATGCGAAAGTTAAAGATTATCGTGGGTTATTAATTGAGATTAAGTGACGTGTGTCTTGGTGATTATCCTCAATGATAGGTAACTTGATAGTATTTAGGATAGATATATACCTAGATACCGTGTGCAACCAATGGAGAATCTATTCTTAATGACTTCCTATGTGAAAGTTGGTAATTGAAGGGACGGTAAATGAGATTTAGTGACACGTGTCTTGTTATTGTTCTTGAAATTGGTCTCTTGATAGTGTGTAGGATAGACATATACCTACATGCCGCATTAGGAAGATTCGAATTTGACCATCGACAGAGGCTTATAAGTAGCTTTGATTTCTCGGTTGGCAATTCTATGTTGTTAATTAATTCAAACGAGAGAGTTAGAATATTCAAATGAAGTGTTGGGGGAAATTACAATCTTAGACTTGTTGATATTAGATTTCATTATCTTTTACTTGATTATTATTATCTTATTCACTACCAACAACAAAAATATCAAATCATCATTTGTCTAATTAAAATCGAGACGATATATAGTTGGTACTTGGGATACACTAGAACAATTCCCTGTGGGTTCGACAACTCTCTTATCATTATATTACTTGTTGACCGCGTATACTTGCGCGTATTTATCGGTTGCGAAATCGACCAACACATGACCTAGAAACTGCACCCTCTGCAACCACAATTCACACTTAGAAAACTTTGCATACAACTTCTCTCTTCTAAGAGTCTCCAACACAATTCTTAAATGTTCAACATGTTCCTCCTCTGTTTCCGAATACACAAAGATATCATCAATGAATACAACTACAAACTTGTCCAAGTACTGCTTGAACACTCTGTTCATCATATCCATGAATGCTGCTAGTGCATTCGTTAATCCAAATGACATTACCAGAAACTTGAAATGCCCATAACGAGTTCTGAATGCAGTCATCAGGATATCTTCCTGCCTCACCTTCAGCTGATGATAGCCCATCCTTAGGTCGATATTTGAAAAGTATTTTGCTCCCTTGAGTTGATCAAATAGATCGTCGATCCTAGGCAGCGGATACCTATTCTTAATCGTAACTTTGTTCAACTCTCCATAGTCGATACAAAGCCTCATCGAACCATCCTTCTTCTTTACGAACAAAACTGGCGCTCCCTATGGGGACACGCTCGATCTGATATAACCCTTATCTAACAGTTCCTGCAGCTGAACCATTAGTTCTTTCATCTCTACTGGTATGGCGCCTTGGATATCGGTGTCGTCCCTGGTACCAAGTCAATCACAAATTCTATCTCCCTAGGCAATCCGGGAATTTCATCTGGAAAGACATCAGCGAATTCGCTTACGATAAGTATCTGGCTTAGTTCATCCCTGACTCGTTGAGTATGAACCACGTGAGCTAAATACCCTGTGCAACCCTTTCTAAGCAACTTTCTTGCTTGCATCATCGTCAGACAACAAGATTGTCCTCGCAATTTACTACCATAGAATTACACTTTCGACTTACTTGGAGTCTGTAGGTACACACATTTCTTCTTACAATTGATGATTGCTCTGTGACTTGATAACTAATCCATCCCAAGGATTACAACTCCCCCAAACAAATTGGTATCAAGTCCACGCTGAGCTCCAATCCTCGCAATCTGACGTAACAATTCCTATGAATGTATTCTACGGGGATAATCTCTTTGTTTGCTACTCTTATGTTCATAGGGTGCTCTAACCTTTCACGAGGTAAATCTAACCTTCTAGCAAATTCTTCAGAAACAAAAGAGCGGGTAGCACTCGAATCAAATAACACATACGTATTTATATCATTGATTGGGATGATACCTAACACTACGTCCTTAGACTCTACCACATCCTTGATGGTCATGTTGAACGTGCGTGTCGTAAGTCTGTTAGCTTGACCGGCTGGCCCTCCAATGCTAGGCCTGTTGTTGTGATTGTTGTTGTTATTGTTGCGGTTACCGCTGGCTGCATCGCCCCTCCTCTTCGGGCAGTCTTTGATCTGATGGTCTGGGGCTCCACACGAGAAACACCCTCCCTTCTGCCTATTCGGACACTGAGCAGTCAGGTGCCCCGGTTGTCCACAGTGATAAAAAACGCTTCTTCCTTTCACACACTCCCCTGAGTGATTCTTTCTGCAGCTGCTTCACTTCCCACTTGACTTGGCCTCCCCTCGGACTTATTGCCTCCGGAGGATTTTCTCTCCATCCATTTACGCTTATTGGGGTTGCTGCCTCCGTTGCTTCCCCCTTTTGGCCCTTCCTGACTGGCCTTCTTTTCCTGTTTAAAATATGATATGGCTTTATTGCCTCCTTTCGCAATGATAGCCCTTTCCAGCAGTTTAGAAAAATTCTTAATCTTCAACACAATGATGGTTTTCTGCACCCACGGCTTCAATCCTAACTCAAACCTTCTTGCCTTCCTAGCCTCCGTGTCCACCTGATGTGGAGCGAATCGGGCTAACTCATTAAATTTCGCCGCGTACTCTGCGACCGTCATACCACCTTGTTTCAGTTCTAGAAACTTGACCTCCATATCCTGTTGCGTATTCTCCGAGAAGTAATTCTTGAAGAATAGCTCCTTGAATTTGTCCCAAGGGATAACTCCATCGCCTGCTCGCCCCTTATTGGCTTTCCACCAATAATTAGCTTTGCCATTCATCATGAAGGTGGCGAATCTGGTTTTCTGCTCCTTGGCCACTCGTGCGACCTCGAAGACTTTCTCCATCTCCTCGATCTAAGTTTATGCTTCTATGGGGCGAGAGTTCCGTTGACCTTAGGTGGTCCAACTAGTTTGAAATCCTTAAAGTTGGCCAAGTGATGCGCTGGCTGGGGTGCTGGTTGTGCCACTGCTGGTGGGGGTCTACCCTGTATAGCCTCGGCCAGCAGTTCAGCGAATACTCTCATTAGGTCAGGTTGATCTCCAACCTCACTTTCTGACTCGACGACACGTTGGTTGCGGGGTCTACCTCTTGGTGGCAATATGATCTGCTAAAGAACAAATCTTAGGCTTCTGCTTATTATATTATGTTTTTCGCACTATGCTGGTTAAGTCAACATTTAATAGCAAAAGCATCTATCAAACACATTCGATTCAAAAGGAAAGAACTGCATTTATATTCATATACCAATGTTTTAATACAGACTGAACCAACATTTGGCATACTACTATAAATGCTCAATGGCATAAACTGCCTACTGCTAACTATCCTCTATTAAACAAAAGGTGAGGATTCACTACTACCTACCCCCTCTATCAGAACAAAAGTTGGGGTTAACTACCATTCTAAGCATACAATAAGGCATCATAATTTTCATCATAAGTCTGTCCCTATTAAACAAAAGTGGGACTCACTACCACAACCTAGTAAATACAAAGGTACTAGACCAACAAGTCAATGTCTGCTATGGCGGACTGCTCGACGAAGTGCCTGTCGAGCCAACCGATCAATCACTCGACGTCTTATAATGCGCCGACTACTGCCCTCTTCCCGAGGGTATCTCCTGACTCGATCCTGCAGTCTGGCCACTGTCGAATATAAGGCATACTCCAAGGTATCGATCCTGGTGGATCCATCTCGAATCTCTCCCTCAAGCACATCCACCCTCATGGCTGCGCGAACCCAGAACTCCTGCATTAGAATCCTTTCTACCTGCTTCAAGTCTCGCTCAGCCCTAACAGCCTGTAGAACTGTCTGTAGCTCCACCTCCCTGAAATCTGCCTGCTCTAATGCCTGCCTCAACTGACTATTTTGCAACACCAACTATTACACTGTGGGACCTAACTGGGGTGTAACACTCTCTAACTGCTGAATCTGAGCTTTCAACTCAGCTATCTAGACTTGTAGCGAGTACGCCTCTACCTTGTACTGATCTTCCATATCCTGATGGACAGAATTCTCCACCTCTAGGTGTGCAATACGAGCATTCTGCTGCTCGATAATCTGCTCCTCCTCTATTATGTGATCGGCATAATCCCCGAGCAAGTCATCCTGAAAGGTGTGCAACACCGGAGATCCCTCCTTGGGTACCTCTGTAGCAGCTCCACCTGTCTCTATATCAGCTGGGTCCTCCTCAGACTCATCATCCCTGTCCTAACTGCCGGATCTCAACACTCTGCCTATGACAGGCTCTACCAGATCCTCCAAGTAGTCCTCCTCTGGCCCAGATCCACTCAATGGTACTCTTGGGGCAACAGGTGCATAGCTCATTAACTGCTCGGTAACAAAAGGTATATCGGTGAATACCACCTCCTCCTCCAGGACTCTACTGGTCTCTCCTATGGCAGCTATCCTACAAACACACAAAAACTAACATTAGTACAACAATAAAATATATTCATTGAAGGAATGAAGTTATATTTCATTGGGTACTACTCGACTCGATGAATTCCCCAATTCATCAAAATACCAAATATGATAAATCTCCCTGATTTATCTCCTAATGCACTCTATACGAGTTTAATACTAAGGTTATAATCTAGGTTTCGTAATCCTAACATTTATAACCTACAGCTCTGATACCAACCTGTGACGCCCCCAAATTCGTGTCTCAAACACCCGAACTTGGTCATCACGATCCAACACAATCATTCACCACTAAACAATATACCGAACTAAATGCGGAATAAAATAAACGTATGTCGTTCATTCAAAAGGTGTTACTAGTCCCAAGATTCGATAACCTTAATACATAACCAAAACGTACCCTAAATATTAAATCATGGTTCAAATTACATTAATAATACATTTAAATTAAGCATAAAAGTCAGCTACTCGAAATGTATCACTGCATCTTTTCCTTGACCTTGTCTTTGCCTGAAGTCTCGGGCTTTACTGCAATAGGGTTCATGATATAACAAGGGTGAGCAACTAGTTTGCTCAGCAAGTTTAAATAACAGCAAGAAATAATATATATCATGAATAAAAGGAATATCTGGAAATGATTCAACGAAGAGAATAATGAAAGCAAGAATAATAACTACTTTTAAAATAAACGATAGTCAATGTAGACCATGAACAATACACTTCCAATTGAATCAATAGCTAATTGACCCTTTGGTTACTGGCTCAGAAATAAGTACTCGAGGGGATCAGCCTCTAGTACACTATGTATATGCATAACATTTAATTTCTGTTTCGTATATCTTATATTTAGATACATGGGGTACACCCATATATTTTTGGGGTGTTCATATTAGTCCAAGAATCCTCACCTTCAATGATTTAGAAAACTTTAACAAAATTTCATGCAATTATCTGACCGAACAAAGTACATGGATTATAGAACTTTAAATAATGTACAAGTCCAAGAATGTACGAACTTAGGTGCACCAAGTGCAAGTATCAATAAATGTCATAGATGTGGAATAATTTGTAAAGTAATTAAACCACTTAAAGTATGCTTGGAAATGAAGTTCAAGCTTAAATAATTGACTGCAATACAATAATATCGTGCTCGAATATAATTTGAGTAGGGTTAAGGAACTTGCTCAATAAAATATGAGCAAGGATAGAAAACTTGACCAACACAAGGGTTAGACAAGCGTTAGGAAACTTGCGTTCAACATATAAGGTGAATGGAATTAGGGAACTTGCCTGGTGCGTCTGCTACAATATACAACACACGCTCCTTAAAATCCTACACAATTAGGTACATATTCGTGTAACAATTAGTCACATATCGACTAGATTCAAAATAAACGTAGCATCATTAAAGCACATTGATTGCCACTACGACTACCCAGTCGGGGGTCTCGCTCCTACGACTACCCAGTCGGGGGAAACCAAACGTAAGTTATAACCAGGTTAATCACTTTTTGCCTTAAGACAATACTATTTTGATTTATACTTGATACACAAATAAGCATTTAAGGCTCAACCAAATATGATTAACTAACAATTAACTAATTGGGTTTATTACTTATTCAAAACTAATAATAAATAGTTTCACTATTAACCTCATTTGCCTAGTGATTATCAAATAATAATCAACCAATTATCTTAATTTAACATTAATTAAACATTGTCTAATTATTTATCCTTACTTATTATTTAATATTAATCAGAATAATAAATAATTAATCTAGCTACATTTATACATAATTTACTTATTTAATATTAATTAAATAATAATTAACTAATTATTAATATTAAAATTGCACGACCCGACCCGAACCGCCACGATCCGGACCGACCCGGCCAAGAACACGGCCTTGGCGCTGCAACACCAAGCGTACAAGTGAGGCCGACGCTGCGGCGTCAAGCCGGAGCCAACCCAGCAGGCACAAAGCCTTCACGCTGCGGCGTGAGGCTCCATAGTAAGGCCGACGTAGCGGCATCAGGACCTTAATTCGTGACGCTGCGGCGCCAAGAGCCCTTATAGCATCGCTGCGGCGTCATCTGCTGGCGCTGCGGCGTGACGAACCAGAAGTCATCCCGTTTCGTCTCAGCGATTTTTCTTTAATTTTAATTATTAAAACTAATTTTCAAGCACGTATAACCCAATATTAACCACATACTACTATTAATTATAAGTTTTATACACCTAATTTGAGGAATTAATTCTAAGCATGAAGCAAAGCATTGGCAATAATTTTCAACAGAGGTGCACTGTAACAGGGGAAATGGTTACCTCCTAGACTTAGCTGTCGTTCTTCTCTTCCTTCCGTAGTAGACAATGAAATCAGAGGTCATTCGCGTGCTCACTCCCTTCCTTCCGATTTTCCTTCCTTCCTCAACTCTCAATTTCTCTTTCTCTCAGTGAATTTCACGACCTTAGCACCACTGAAAGAAAAGTCGGGAGTTCTAATTTATAGCTAATTTATTAACCGTGCCAAGCTTTTGCCCAAATTTGTTAACCATCGGAAACAAGAAGAAGATGATTGCAACGCCGCTGAAGTCACAGAAATTCGGCAAGAAATCTCGCGCACTATCCATACGCGGCTGAGATTTACTATTCATCCCAACTTATTTTATTTTAAATTCTTTCTCTTCCTAAATTGCAGACCATGGCTGGAAAAATGGGATATGTCCCATAATTCTTGTCCCACATTAATGTCACTTAGTTAAATAAATTTAATTAGTCATTTATTATTTATTTACCAACGGGACTATAATGTTATTAATTGTATTATCCTTATTAATTAATAGGTAATATTAATTAATTTACTATATTCAAAGTATTTGAATATTTAATACATACTTATTCATAAATTTCTAGATATTAAATAACCTAGGTTAGTCTATTAATTTAAAAATTCTATTACTGAGACTCCCTTTAAATTAATTAAATATCTATTCCCACACTATATTCAATTAAATTGAATATTTAATTGATCGGTACTTTATCAATTCTTTCCACATTAAAACCATAGGGTTAGTTCACTAATTTAATTAAACCATTAGTGACTCCTCTTAATTAATCATAACAGTTATGCGAAATCATATAATTACATAGCCAAATTAATTACACAAGATTTCAAATAATCATACGAAACTAACTCATTGAAAATTAAATTTATATTTAATTAATAATGGAGTTTAAAAATTCACGGTCATTACAATTGATCTCATAATCATTTGTGTGGAGACACTAAAGCAAGTATGTAGGTGCTTATTGGAGAATAAGTGCACTAAACGTGACACGCTAAGGAATACATAATAGAGTTTTACTCGCATGTCAAGAGAAATTCCTCTAGTGATAGTAGTACAAGTGATCCTTGGACTTGAGATCATCACAGTATCTTGTGTATGATGAGTTATACTTTGACATGTCCCTTAAGATCTTTAGGATATATCAAAGAATATGATTGGGCATAATAAGTTGTATATGAAGATAGGTGAATGACCAACAAAGAATCCACCACATCTAGTAAAAGATGTGAATGTCCTATGTGATTCGATAAATAACATCTCAGTAGTCCTTGGCCAAGGCAAAATGAAATTAGAAAGAAGTTTCTAATTTGCATTATTTAGAGTTATGCATTTGGGAATCAAAATACATATAATTAAATAAAATAAGACTTGACAGTAATACTATGTCTTATATTTAATTAAGATATTGTATGCAGAAGGATTGAATTGTACGGTAACTATTTATTGAAATGTTCTTTTGTGATTAATGTTAAAATCTATATTATCTGGAAAGTCGTTGATCGCTAAGGGGGCTTACCCTTATTGTAGAATAAATGTTATTTATTTAAATAAATAAAATAATTTAATTTATTTATTTAAATAAGATTAGAATTGTTCTAATTGATTTACTCACAATCGGTTTAATATGGAGAACCTAAAGGATCACACCGCAAAAGAAAAATATTTATTTAAGAAGTAAATGACATAATTGTAATAATAAGTTAAGTGTATTTAATTTAATCTATGGAGATAGAATAAATTAAATTAAATAGCTTAATATTTATTATTTAATATTTTAGAAATATTAAATATAAATTAGTAAGAGGAGTCTTATTATTACTATTATGACTATTACTATTATTTAATTCCTAATAGGGATTGAGAATTAATTAATAGAAGTACTCTCTCATAAATTCGTAATTAGATTAGGAGTTTAATTTAATTAAAGGAGTTTAATTAAAATAGAAACCCTAATCCGAAATAGTTTAGGGGAGGGTTTTCCTACATCAATAAATAAGAGAAGTCTTATCATAGATTGGGGTTACACACACTTTTATTAGAATTATGGAGAGTACTTGCAATTTATATAGAGATAAAAACTAGGGTTTTGCCAACACCCATCTTCTTGAATACCTATTATTCTTTAGTGGATCAGCTCTAGAGGCCAAACACTTGGGTGGTTAACGTTGATCAAGAGAAGGAATCTAACCGGTGGATTTCAAGGAGAACACGAAGGACTAGGAGTTGAACTTGTACCCGAGAAAGCTTTAATCTATGAGGGTATACTTCTTATTCTCTTTCTCTTTCGTTTATATCGTTAATTGAGCACATAGATTGATTATGGTGATAGTTTGTATAAAATTTAAAAATCCGTTTTATCGCGCTTCCGCTCTATTTATGTAATTTAATTGCATGCTTGCGTAATATACAAACCTAACAGAATGTTTATACCAACATGATACAACATGTTATGTGTATAGAATAATATGATATCAAGTTTTAAAATATGGAGTTAAGGGTATGTTTCAAACAAAAAGAAATATACTAAAGTGTTTAATAAAAGAACATTATGGAGCATGTACTGATATGATTGAAAACCAATAAAGCTGGATAATGATGAGGGTCGTGATGTTCCCGAACGTCGCAATATCGAGAGATGATGTTATTACTTAATCGCGTTTATTAAATTATAAATCGTGAATAGCATGAAATGAGAATTATAATAGATGTAAATAAATATGATGAGTCTATATGTGACTAATTGATATGTTATTGTTAATGATGTTATGTAGGATATTTGAAGAGCAATTAGGGTAGCTTTTAAACAACGCTTCAGGCAAGTTTCCTAACTTCATTCGATTTATATATTGAATGCAAGTTTCCTACTTGTACAGGTTATTATAATGTGCATGTATCTTGATGTTATGTAAGCGTTTTAGCGATGATAATATCAATTATTCGTATAATGCTATATAACTTGTTCGCACTTATTGTGCTATCGATGCTTGTTCCAATATTGAACAATTGATGTTTTAAAGATTCTATTATTTCTTGAATGTTGTTAAGATTATGTCTATGTCAATTGTTTCGACTGGACAGATGATAGATGGGTGAAATTGAGATGTTGAAAGTTTAGTAATGATATGTAGAGTTAATCCACGTGATGATAAGTTTATGTCGACCCTAGTGCAAGACACAAGATGATGTAAGTTAATAAAAACAGACACAGGTTGGTGTCAAACCAATAGTTAGACACAGGTTGGTGTCAAAACAATAGTTAGACACAGGTTGCTGTCAACCCAAAGCGTAGGTAGTCATTTAAGATGTAGAGCATAATAGGCTGAATCCCTAAAGTACGAACAGAGAATAATAAGAAAAAGGTATGAATGTTATAGATGTTTATTGGTGAGATAAAGGTATGAATGTTATAAATGTTTCAAGGTGAAGGAAAATTATTGTTATTCCTATTTATTCGAGATGCTTCACAACTATTGTTCAGTTGATGAAGAAAGATGATATTATTCTTAATTTGTTATATATTCATCTACTATGACTTGTTGAGCAATCAAATGCTTACTCTTACAAATTCTAATATTTTGCACCTGAAGTAAAAGAAGTTGAATGGCCAGATGTCGTTAACTGAAAGGATTGCGTTATGGATGAAGATTTAGTTGTATAGGTGTATACAATGTGTTCTAATTGTATCATTTAATGATGTAATATTCATTAGTAGTATGTATTGATGTTGTAAAGGTCTTAAAACCTGGGATTAGATGAGTTATGTTGTAATAATAGAGTATACATACTAATGTATAGATAGATATAAGGAATGGGTAGTACCGTGGAGCACCAGATCTAGGGCTGAAGGTAGACTCGGATTCGGGGGCCTCACATAGGCCATGTGTCTAACTTCCCACATGGGCAGTAACTATGCTTCGCTGCGCCCCATGGGTAGTAGTTGTTCTTAGTTGCGCCCCAGCGCCCATCAGTCAGCCCCAGAGCTCACGCTGCGCATGCCCGCGTCCTTTTGCGCACACACCACTGCCCAACAGACAATGTTGCATAAATTTATCACTTAAGAAATACACGCAAGTATACGCGATCGACTAGTAATATAGTGGCAAGAAGAGTATCGTTCCCACGAGGAATTAATTCTAATGTTTCCAAGTACCAATTTTTTATCAACTCAGTCTTATTTAAACAGATGAATTAAACTAAAATTAACAATTAAACTAAATACTAAAAATAAAATATAACTAAATAAATAAATAAATCGAAGAATTCAATTTCACCCAATGCTTCATTCAAAGTTCATAACTCTCCAATTAATTATACGATCACAATGAATTGTTAACCCGAAATTCTTAATTTCTTTTATCAGCCTTTACCAATTAGCAAAAAAAAATATCCGTTCTAATTAACTCACTATATTCCTATGCAAATTAAATTAGAATAGATTCATTACGATCATATTCCCCAATTGGTTACACATGACATATAGGTATATTCCTATCTTATACATAAATTATGTATTCAATCCTAAGAAGAATTAACATAATAACATGTCATTATATTCAAATCTAAATTTATAATCCATCTCTCAATTTCATATAGATTATCGTAATTAATTATTGATCAGGTAATTACACATGAATGTATAAAATATAATGAACCAATTCATATAGTGCCAATCAAAGAGAAAGAAATTGAATTCAAACTACAAATGGGATTCTATTAAAATCTGATATTAAAAACCTGTTCATAGCAGATAAAATTATAATCCACAAAATATTCAACATCAATGAAAGACAAAAATAAATAAAAGTTTAGAGAAGAAAAACTGTCTCCCGCCAATCTTCCATCTCCAAGCTTCATCAATCCCTAACCTCCATCGTTGATGATATCTTGCTTGCTCTTGAACTTGGTAGAGAATTAGCCTCATATAGTGTAAACACATTGGCTTTTTCCCCTACACTCTCTTACAACCCTAGACATAAATATTTATATTGATGTCTTTATCCTTGTAGACTTTGTAACCCTTTAGACTTCAAATGGTAAGTGCCCTTGTTTCCTAAGAAGTCCAACCAACAAATCAACTTCGTCTGAATTCCCAACACACATCCACGCACACGCGCCAACTTGCCCAAGCGCTGCTACGCTAGGATCAAGGGTAGCAGTGAAAGTAGTATGCACACAAGCCAATCATATTTGATATGATGTAGCATATACTTTGTAATTTTATTCGATTATTAAAGGCATTTTACTTTATCTACATGGTGCTGATATTTAATATGTGATAAACCCATAGTTTTAAGCAATGGTTTTAGAATCATGATGATGATCATGCTAATGAAATCTAAATTCTAGATAGCTTAAAAACTAAAATCGTTTTAATCATTGGATTACTAAAAAGGAGATTAGTGAATCCGGATAGATTAGTACATACGTTGCTTGCTCTTATGAAGAGGATGATTGATCTCATAATCATTTGTATGGAGACACTAAAGCAAGTATGTAGGTGCTAATTGGAGAATAAGTTCACTGAACGTGGCTCGCTTAGGAATACCTAATGGAGTTTTACTCGCATGTCAATAGAAATTCCTCTAGTGATAGTAGTACAAGTGATCCTTGGACTTGATATCATCATAGTATCTTGTGTATGATGAGTTATACTTTGACATGTCCCTTAAGACCTTTAGGGTATATCAAAGGATATGATTGGGTATAATAAGTTGTGCATGGAGATAAGTGAATGATCAACAAAGAATCTATCACATCTAGTAAAAGATGTGAATGTCCTATGTGTTTCGATAAATGACAACTCAGCAGTCCTTGACCAAGACAGAATGAAATTAGGAAGGAGTTTCTAATTTGCATTATTTAGAGTTGTGCATTTGGGAATCAAAATATATATAATTAAATAAAATAAGACTTGACAATAATTCCATATCTTATATTTAATTAGGATATTGTATGGTAGAAGGATTGAATTGTACGGTAACTATTCACTGAAAGGTTCTTTTGTGATTAATGTTGAAATCTATATTATCTGCAAAGTCGTTGATCGCTAAGGGGGCTTACCCTTATTGTAGAATAAATATTATTTAATTAAATGAATTAAATAGTTTAATTTATTTATTTAAATTAGATTAGAATTTTTTTAATTGATTTATTCACAACCGGTTTAATATGAACAGCCTAAAGGGTCACACCGCAAAAGAAAAATATTTATTTAAAAAGTAAATGGCATAATCGTAATAATAAGTTAAGTATATTTAATTTAATCTATGGAGATAGAATAAATTAAATAACTTAATATTTATTATTTAATATTTTGGAAATATTAAATATAACTTAATAACAAGAGTCTTCTTCTTCTTCTTCTTCTTATTATTATTATTATTATTATTATTGTTATTATTATTATTATTATTATTATTATTATTATTATTATTATTATTATTATTATTACTACTACTACTACTATTACTATTACTATTACTATTACTATTATTTAATTCCTAATAGGGATTGCGAATTAATTAATAGAAGTACTCTCTCAAAATTCCTAATTAGATTAGGAGTTTGATTTAATTAAAGAAGTTTAATTAGAATAGAAACCCTAATCCTAAATAGTTTAGGGGAGGGTTTTCCTACATCTATAAATAAGAGAAGTCTTATCATAGAATAGGTTTACACACACTTGCATTAGAATTGTGGAGAGTACTTACAATTTTTATAGAGATAGAAACTAGAGTTTTGCCAACACCCATCTTCTTGAATACCTATTCTTCCTTGGTGGATCACCTCTAGAGGCCAAACACTTGGGTGACTAACGTTGATCAAAGGAAGGAATTTAATCGGTGGAATTCATGGAGAACGCGTAGAAATTGGAGTTGAACTTGTACCTAAGGAAGCTAGAATTCTACAAGGGTATAATTCTTATTCTCCATCTCTTTCATTTAATTAATAATTGTGTATAAAGAAAGATCATGGTGATGGTTTGTATAAAATTTTAAAATCTGATTTTATCGCGCTTCTGCTATATTTATGTAATTTGATTGCATATTCGTGGTATCAAGAGTTAAATTTATGCGAATTATTAATTGTTTTGATTTTGTATATACATTGATATGTGTTTAGAACAATTTAATTGGGCATAACTGTTTTGTGTAAAATTATTATTTTTTAAAAAATTTTATTAAAAAAAACGTTCGTCAAAGTCAACGGTCAAACGTTGACGTGGCACTGACTGTTGTTGTGGCGCTGACTGGTCAACTGTTGACTGTTGATGTGGCGATGACTAGTCAACCTTTAAAAATAAAATAATAAACTTAGGGCTAGAGTGTTTTGAACCCTTGACCTATTAGTCATAATTTGGAAGTCTTACCACTACACCAGAATCAGTTTTGATTATGATTCAGAATGTTTAATATTTAAACTATGTAATTCTTGGTTTGAAGTTTGACTTAAAGGCTTGTTTGATTATTTCTTTTAAAGGTTTATGATCAAGGGTTGACCTCATTTTTTTATTTTTTATTTTTGTAAATTAAAATAAAGGAGTTTATTTTGATTTGAAATTTGATTAAAAATAAAGGAGTTTATTTTTATTCAAAATTGGATAAATTAAAATAAAAGAGTTTATTTTGATTTGGATTCATGATAATTAATTAGAGTTAGAATTGGATTCCATGATAACTAATTAGAGTTGAAATTGGATTTTATACTAACTAATATTGCCCATTAAATGATATCAATGCATATATGGAATGATTTTATTATTCATGAGATGAATGTTATTTATTGATGCATATGGAGATATGTATGATAATAAATGGGATTAATTATGGACTATTAACCAATATGTGATTGGATTTATTTTAGAGGATGTTTGAATGAATGAGTTTTATAAATAGGGTTTGCGTACCTCGTCTTCTCTAATTTTTCTTAATGTAAATTCTATCTACCTCCTATGTACTTCCCCTTGACTGCTGATCAAGGTTTCTATTTATTGTAAATAGTTTATGTAATAGGATTAGTTAGAATTATTTTGAAAAATTAGAGACAAATGAGCAAGGAGCGCTTGAAGACCCGTTTGTATTGGAGCCCGGGATTAAATGTAATAGTTATATTTAAATTTAATTCTTGCACCCTAAGTTTGACCTTTTGGTTCACTTGGTGACTCTAGTGAACCAAACTAGAATAAAAGTCCATAATCAATCCGGTTAGAATATAGTATTCTATATGTGCATGATTACTATATATATATATATATATATATATTATACAACATGCTTCGCATGTTAAATAATATGCGCGTATTTTATATATATATATATATATATATGTGTGTGTGTGTGTGTGTGTGTGTGTGTGTGTGCATGCGCACTAAACAAGATGAGACAATTAATAACAAACCCCTCAAAGAAATCATATTTAAGTCCTAAACGTTCAAAGATATTTGGAATATCAAATGTCGCCTTCTAGCATGGTAAAGCGATAGAGTATTAAATATTTAATATGAGTTTGTTGTGCACACACAAGTCGAGTATTAAATATTTAATATGTTGTTTTATGACATTTGATACTTATTAAGGAATTGAACATTACTACTTTGTTGTGCACACACAAGGGCGGCCTTTTTCTCTTCACATATATGGAAGTGCTAGGTTGGGCTTAGCTTAGATTATTTTAATCCGGATGTGCACACACTTGACCATTATAATCTAAGAGGCAAAATACAAGGAGTTGCATGGTGATATAATTGACAATAGTTGTCTACCTATTTATTTATATATAGTTTGTTGTGCAAACACAAGGCTATATGTATTTGAAATGAGATCCTTATTCTCACTAGCAAATCTTTAATTAGATTTGCTGAACTATATATTGAGGGTAATATAGTTTGATAAAAATAGTGGAAGATACCAATTTAAATAAAGACCTAATTTATTTTGATGATTAAAGAAATGAATGTAAGCTAAAATGTTGTTAAATTATAAATTCATTTATAGAATTTTATAATGTCTAAATTACTATCACTGCGGAGTATATTACATGCTAATTAACTAGATCAAATGAAACAAACTGGTTAAGGAATTTAAGAATAGTTCTCAAGGCCGAAAAGTTATCTTATGTCCTTAATATGCCTATCCATGTAATGGTTGCAGACAATGCCTCTAAGGAAGAGATTGCTACTTTTAGAAAGTGGCAAGATGATGTGCAGTTGGCTCAATGCATCATGATCGCATCCATGAGTAACGAGCTTTAGCGTCAGCATAAAACTATGGATGCTCCTATTATACTCCTGCACCTTCAAGGAGTTGAATGGTGAGGAAAGTAGAGCTGCGAGATATCAAATATCTAAGGAGCTCTTTCGATCTACAATAACCGATGATACTACAGTACAGACAAATGTCCTAAAAATGATCAATCTGATTGAACAATTGGGACAACTGGGTTTTGTATTAGATGAAGAGTTGATCCAAGATTTGATCTTGCAATCACTCCCGGACTCTTTCTCACAATTTGTTGTGAAATTCCACATGAACAAGCTATATATCAGCATGCCGAGTTGCTTAAACATGTTGAAAACTGTAAAGAGTCACTTTCCCACCAAGAAAGACCAAGTCTTACTGGTGGATGATTCTTCCAGGAAGTGGAAGAGGGCCAAAGGATCTTCTTAAAAGAAGGACAATTCAAAGAAAGTATAAGGAAAGAAAATAACTAAGGACACTAAGAACAAAAATGATACAGATAGCAAAGGAGTTTGCTTCCACTGCAATAAGTATGGACACTAGAAATAAAACTATAAGGAGCATCTTGCAGAGGTTAACCATAAGAAGCTTAGCGAAGCTGCGGTTACAGATATAGGTTTGTTCATGATTGAAATAAATCTTTCTGTAAGTCAAGGTTCTACTTGGGTATTAGATACCGGTTGTAGATCTCACATATGCATATGATGTAGAGACTAAGCAGAAGTAGAAGGCTAAACAAAGAGAAAGTAATCTTACGTGTGGAGAATGGAGCAATGGTTGCTGCATTAGCCAAAGGAACTTATAGTTTAGCGTTGCCTACGGGCAAGTTTATTAAGTTGATAAGTTGTTATTATGTTCCAGTTCTCTTTAGAAACATTATTACTTTCGTTGTTGGACAAGGAAGGTTCTGGTATTATATTTAAGAATAATTGTTGTGCTATTTATAATGATAATGTTTTTTTTTAAACTAGAAGATTACTTAATGGACTTTGTATACTTGACTTATATGAAAATAATTTTGCAAATTAAAGAAACTAGTAAAAAGAAAAGGAGATGATCATTCAAAGAGTTGAATATGTGTATTTGATGAAATACAAGTATGAATTATTTGAAAGGTTCAAAGAATTCAGAAGTGAAACAAATTGACAAAGTATTAAGATTCTTCGATCAGATCGAGGAAGAAATACTTGTGCAATGAGTTTCTAGATCATCTCAAAATAGTATTTTCTCATAATGGACATTTCATGATACGCAATTATTGATTGGTGTATCTAAAAAGGAAAAATTATACCATGTAGGACATGGTGCGGTCCATAATGACTTTTACCGACATTCCAGTAACCTTCTAGGGTTATGCCCTAGAAATGGCTGAATATCTACAAAATAAGGTAACCTCAAAATCCGGCCCCAAAACTCCATAAAAGTTATGGATAGGGAGGATTCCTAGTCTTAAGTATGTTAAGATAAGGGGTTGTCCAGCTTATGTGAAAAGGTTTCAAAAGGATAAGCTTAGGGCAAAATCTGACAAGTGTAGATTTGTGGGATATCCTAAAGAAAGTTTAGGGTATTATTACTATAATCCTACACGTTGCCTTCTTGGATAAAGGTGTTTATCATTGAAAGAGTTAGTGTGAGGGTAATAGATCTTAAAAGAGTTCAAGAACCACAAAGCACTTTAAGTCAAACCGAGGAACCTATAGATAGACCTATTATACCACAACCGAATCGTAAATCTGGAAGAGTACCAAAGATACCTAGGAGGTATGGATTCATCATAGAAGAGAATGATGAGGTACGCATCATAGAGGATGATGATCCAGTTATATACGATGAGGCTAATAGTTGTAGATACTCAGAGAAATGGTAGATGACCATGAAATACAAAATGGATTCCATGTATGAAAAACCAAATGTGGATTTTAGTTAACCCTCTAGTAGGCATAAAGCCTAAAGGGTGTATATGGGTCTTTAAGAGAAAGACTAGAGCAAATGGCAAGGTAGATACCTATAAGACAAGACATGTCTAAAAGGTTTCAAATAAAGTCAAGGTGTTGACTCTGATAAGACCTTATTATCGGTAGTAATTCTCAAGTCCTTTTGGATTTTGCTTGTGATTGCAGCTTATTACGATCCATTTAAGGATTGAAGCAAGCTTCTCAAAGATGGAACATTCGTTTTGATGAGACAATCAAAAGAGTTTGATTTTATCAAAAACGAGAATGAACCTAGTGTGTACAAAAGGATCAGTGGGAGCATTGTGACATTCCTAGTATTATATGTTGATATACTACTAATAGGGAATGACACACCAATGCTACAATCAGTAAAGATTAAATTGTATAAATATTCCTCCATGACTGACTTGGGAGAAGTATCTTATAAATTAGGGATATAATCTATATAGATAGATTTAAAAGGATGTTTGGCTTAACCCAAGGAATGTATATTCATTCGATGTTAAAGGCGTTTAGCATGGCAAACTCCAAGAGAGGTCGCATGATGATGAGCCATGGAGTGTATCTCTCTTTAAATTGTCCCCAATAAAAGAGAGTTCACATGAGTTGCTATTATGTATGCAATGAATTTACAAGGCCTAATATTGATCAGTCATATTCTGGAGAAGATCACTGTAAGACAGTGAAAAACATCTTTAAATACTTGACATGTATTGAGGATGTGATCATGATTAATGGTGGTTCTGAATTAAAACTAGAGGCTTAAACAGACTTAAGTTTTTCAGACTGACCAAGACGATAACAAATCCACTTTAGGGTAAATCGTTACCTTGAATGGTGATGTAGTGAATTGAAAAAGTTCCAAACAGCAAAAAGAGTTGCTGGTTTAGTGACAAAGACAAAGTATATAGATGTAAATGAAGCTGCAAGTTGATTGTTTGGATGAAAAGTTCATTACAGAACTAGGAATAGTTCCTAAGTCTCATCTTGGATTGAAACATGTGTTGTAGCACTTTCATTTGATTAGAGAAATCATTGAATGAGGAGAAGTTAATATAGAGATAGTGGACTCTCAAGAACAGCATTGCATATCCAGTTACTGAAGTTTTATCCAACAGCAGGATGATCGTCACTTAGAGAAGAAGGGTATTACATACCATGGCGATTGGCTTTAGTGCAAGTGGGAGATTGAAAGTAGTATGCACACAAGCCAATCATATTTGATATGATATAACATATACTTTGTAATCTTATTCGGTTATTAAAGGCATTTTGCTTTGTCTACATAGTGCTGATATTTAATATGTGATAAACCCATAGTTTTAAGCAATGCTTTTAGAATCACGATGATGATCATGCTAATGAGATCTAAATTCTAGATAGCTTAAAAACTAAAATTGTTCCTAATCGTTGGATTACTAAAAAGGGGATTAATGAATCTAGATAGATTAGTACACGCGTTGCTTGCTCTTGTGAAGAGGATGATTGATCTCATAATCATTTGTGTGGAGACACTAAAACAAGTATGTAGGTGCTTATTGGAGAATAAGTTCACTAAACGTGACACGCTAAGGAATACCTAATGGAGTTTTACTCGCCTGTCAATAAGAATTCCTCTAGTGATAGTAGTACAATTGAGCCTTGGACTTGAGATCATCATAGTATCTTGTGTATGATGAGTTATACTTTGACATGTCCCTTAAGACCTTTAGGGTATATCAAAGGGTATGACTGGGTATAATAAGTTGTGCATGGAGATAGGTGAATGATCATAAAAGAATCTACCACATCTAGTAAAAGATGTGAATGTCCTATGTGATTCGATAAATGACAACTAAGTAGTCCTTGGCAAGACAGAATGAAATTATAAATGAGTTTTAATTTGCATTATTTAGAGTTGTGCATTTGGAAATCGAAATACATATAATTAATTAAAATACGACTTGACAATAATTTCATGTTTTATATTTAATTGGGACATTGTATGGTAGAAGGATTGAATTGTACGGTAACTATTTACTAAAAGGTTCTTTTGTGATTAATGTTGAAATCTATATTATCTGGAAAGTCGTTGATCGTTAAGGGTTTACCCTTATTGTAGAATAAATATTATTTAATTAAATGAATTAAATAGTTTAATTTATTTATTTAAATAAGATTAGAATTTTTCTAATTGATTTATTCACAATCGGTTTAATATGGAGAATCTAAAGGGTCACACCGCAAAAGAAAAATATTTATTTAAGAAGTAAATGGCATAATCGTAATAATAAGTTAAGTGTATTTAATTTAATCTATGGAGATAGAATAAATTAAATAACTTAAAATTTATTATTTAATATTTTGGAAATATTAATTATAAATTAATAAGAGGAGTCTTATTATTATTATTACTATTACTATTATTTAATTCCTAATATGGATTGTGAATTAATTAATAGAAGTACTCTCTCAAGAATTCCTAATTAGATTAGGAGTTTGATTTAATTAAGGGAGTTTAATTAGAACAGAAACCCTTATCCTAAATAATTTAGGGGAGGGTTTTCCTACATATATAAATAAGAGAAGTCTTATCATAGATTAGGGTTACACACTCTTGCATTAGAATTATGGAGAGTACTTACAATTTCTATAGAGATAGAAACTAGGGTTTTGCCAACACCCATCTTTTTGAACAAGTATTATTTCTTCGTGGATCACCTCTAGAGGCCAAACACTTGGGTGGCTAACGTTGATCAAATGAAAGAATTTAATTTGCAGAATTCATGGAGAACGCAAAAGAATTGGAGTTAAACTTGTACCTGAGGAAGCTAGAATTCTACAAGGGTATAATTCTTATTCTTCATCTCTTTCGTTTAATTAATAATTGTGCATAAAGAAAGATCATGGTGATGGTTTGTATAAAATTTTAAAATCTGATTTTATCGCGCTTCCGCTATATTTATGTAATTTGATTGCAAGTTCGCGTTATATATAAACCTAAAAAGCAGCGCTTGTCCTTGTACTCTGTAACGCTACTGCACTACAAACAGGCGCAGTTGCGCTATAGCTACTGACTCTTTTCATTCCTTCCTTCCTTGCATGCCTATTTGTTTGCCGTGTCAACGTCGTGCTTGGTTGCTTCGTCAATGCCAATGTCTGACACTTGCCGACGCCAAACGCTGCATAACTAAGCTGATAATCCATAATTTAACGCTCTTTCCACCATCTCGGGTTAAATTCCAATTCCTACACAAAAACACTAAAATGCAGAAAAATGTTCTGAAAATACTTAAGAACTTACAAAATCATTAAGCCAAGAATATCTAATTCGTAGGTATAAAATCCACTTATCAAATATCTCCAAACTTAAATATTTACTTGCCCTCAAGCAAAACGCAAAGAAAAACTATAAAAATAAAATAAATAACCAACTAAGCGAGCATTGAACTAATTTAAAATTAAACATGGTCTCAAAGATTTTTTTATGATAACTCCTATAAAATTTCAAAAATATTCAAAACATACAATTTCAACATCTTATTAGTCATACTTTACTCAAGACCCTTTGTGTCTGTGTGTGTGAATTCAAATGTATCAAACTAGCAAAAAAACTCAACGAAGCTTCTATAATCAAATGCATCATAAAAAGGTATCAAAAAGATTAGTATTACAACAAGAACTTTATACGTTTACTTTTCACACCTTAAAGCTAATACAGAAAAACATAACTAGAGGATCAAAAGGTTTTAATACCATAAACAAACTAGGATTATTATTAACAATTTCCACGTATATATATATATATATATATATATATATATATATATATATTTGGTTTTTTTACACAAGTGCGTTTTACGCCTCATCTCACTTACACGTGTTTATGATTGTGTGCATTTTACACTCCATCTCAGTCTATCACATGATTTTTTTTCTTTTTTTATTCAATTTTTTAACGCGATCAATTTTAATAAACCTAGAAATATTTACCTAAATCACTTTCCCCAAATTATATTCTACCTCATATTACACTTTAAGTTATGACCAAATAAAATATAGAGTTCATAAAATATCTTCCACAAGCATTTAACATATAAACTTCCTTAAAGTTAAAACTAGCTCAACCAAATGGATATGTGCATAAAAGAATTAAAGGGTCTCAAATAAAATAAAAACTAACAAAAAACTAAAATTAAGACTAAGCAATATTTATCCCTTTTCTAAGAATTATTAAATAAAAATCAAAATTTCATTGTTGACCAAAAATCTTAAGTTCAATTAATTCATTGCCCAAGAGACACTACCTAAAAATAGTATTACCTCATTTTCGTAGGAAATACGATTGCAGTTAGCATGTACAATATGCCTTTAAACCCCAAGGTTACCCCAAGTGGACGAGTTGTGTCTTGTGAGAGTTTGTAGTGAATATACCCACAAAATTCAAAATTCAAAATAAAACATTAACATGGACCTACACATCAAAACAAAATATAGGAAGACACCCAAACTTTAAAATGTCATTATCCTTAAAGTTTGCAATAAAAAAATTAATGCAAGAACTTCCCTGAAAAGAGGTTAGTTACCGCTTTCGCAATGGTCTCTTATTATCTGCTAAGATGCATGATCTGAAAAAAAAATAACAAAATATCAAAACAAATTAACTAAACAAAAATACAAGTTTAAATTAAGATTAACTTGATTGAAATCAATATTAAAAAAACATTAGAGAAATAATTCCCGGTAACAGTACCAAAAACTTGTTGCCTAAATTTATCACTTAAGAAATACACGCAAATATACGTGATCGACTAGTAATATAATGGCAAGAAGAGTATCGTTCCCATGAGGAATTAATTCTAATGTTTTCAAATACCAATTTTATATCAACTCAATCTTATTTAAACAAATGAATTAAACTAAAATTAACAATTAAACTAAACACTAATAATAAAATATAAATAAATAAATAAATAAATCGAAGAATTCAATTTCACCCAATGTTTCATTCAAATTTCATAACTCTCCAATTAATTATATAGTTACGATGAATTGTTAACCCGAAATTCTTAATTTCTTTTATCAGCCTTTACCAATTAGCAAAAAAAATATCCGTTCTAATTAACTCACTATATTCCTATGCAAATTAAATTAGAATAGATTCATTATGATCAAATTCCCCAATTGGTTACACATGACATATATGTATATTCTTATCTTATACACAAATTATGTATTCAATCTTAAGAAGAATAAACATAATCACATGTCATTATATTTAGATCTAAATCTACAATTCATCTCTTAATTTCATATAGATTATCGCAATTAATTACTGATAAGATAATTACACATGAACGCATAAAATATAATGAACCAATTCATATAGTGCCTATCAAAGAGAAAGAAATTCATTTTAAACTACACATTGAATTCTATTAAAATCTTAAATTAAAAACCTGTTCATGGAAAATAAAATTATAATCCACAAAATATTCAACATCAATGAAAGACAAAAATAAATAAAAGTTTAGAAAAGAAAACTGTCTACCGCCAATCTTCCATCTCCAAGCTTCATCAATCACTGACCTCCATCGTTGATGATATCTTGTTTGCTCTTGAACTTGGTAGAGAATTAGCCTCCCATAGTGTTCATTGGCTTTTTCCCCCACACTCTCATATAACCCTAGATATAAATATTTATATTGATGTCTTTAGCCTTGTAAACTTTGTAACCCTTTAGACTTCAAATGGTAAGGGCCCTTGTTTCCGTAAAAGTCTAACCAACAAATCAACTTCATCTGAATTGCCAGCACACTCCCACGTGCACACGCCAGCCTGCCCAAGCACTGTTGCGCTAGCATCAAGCGTAGTTGCACTTGCCCTTATACTCTACAACGCTGTCTCGCTACAAACCAGCGCAGTTGCGCTATAGCTACTGACTCTTTTTTTTTCCTTCCTTTCCTACGCGCCCATTTTTTATCGTGTCAACACCGTACTTGGTTGCTTCACCGATGCCAACGCCTGACACTTGTCGACGTTAAATGCTGCATAACTAAGCTAATAGTCCATTATTTACCACTCTTTCCACCATCTCAAGTTTAATTCCAATTCCTACACAAAACATTAAAATGCATAAAAATGTACTAAAAATACTTAAGAACTTACAAAATAATCAAGCCAAGAATACCCAATTCATAGGTATAAAACCCACTCATCAGACAGTCCCATCACGCCCAGTGCCCAACGCCCCACACCGCAAGCTGCGCCCAGTGCCCAAGCAGCCACTACTTAGTAGTGTGCTTTGCAGGCTTTTCTAACTTCAATGCTACTACTTCAAAACTTCATAACTCGCACATCCGAAGTCGGAATTAGTCCATTCTTGAGCTTACGGCTCACTTATTCAATGAACTACAAAACTCCAGAAAATTAAAATTTTTCGGAAGCGTTAACTACCTATAAAAATGAACCGAAAGTCAGTACTAGAAAAGTCGCCATAAAGAATTTTCTCATCGTTCCAATTGGGTTATTTCCATAACTCATAAGAGCACAAACCCATTTTTCTGGAACTTAATTTTAAGTTATAGTACATTATTTATTTTAGTCCAAATAATAGTTTGCTATAAGGTTTTGGACCATCCTTTACGCATAGGTTTCGTTTTTATTTTTATTTCACTTTTCATGCAAATTACTAGTGGTTTAACCATCTAATAACCATAACAACATCCTTATCTCTCTAGATCCACCATGATCCCCATAAACAACACAACAACCCAACAAAGCAATATATTTATATAAGGTTTTAAAAATGATTCTAGGGTTTAGAGTTGCTTGTTACATTTGTAGTTCTCTGGCGGATAAAAGTTACAAATGTATTGTTGTAATAGATAAATGATGTAATATTCATTATTTATATGTTATGAAGATGTAAATGTATCAGAACCTAGGATTATAATGAGATATGTTGTAATAATATACTAATTACATTCATGTCGTTAAGAGTATGTTAAATGAGTTGTACCATGATGCATCAGACCTGGGTTTGAAGGTAAACCGGGGTTTGGGGGCATTACACAGTTCATCTTCAAGAGTCATGAACAAGATGTTCTTTGCTCTTTTGTCTAAGCCACCAGCTTCTTCTCATTGTCGATCGATTCTATTCGTTACATCACAGCTATTTTGTTAGGAACATTAGAAGTTGGTGCGAGCTTTATAGGAATATGGGGGCCGTTGATCACAACATCGAATAGCTCATCATCAATTACATCCATATACTCTTGTATACAAACTTTCCAATTAGCAAATTTATCTTTATTGCACAAGGGTGGTTTGTTTCCACCACCAAGCTTAAAACTAGTTTTAGTTAGTGTCATATATCTACTCAAGTTGTAAACCTAGTTCAAGAGAACTCTGCTCTGATACCGCTTGTTATTCCCAGAAAGGCATAAAAAGATCTAGAAGGTGGGTTGAATAGATTCTTTAAATTTTTTTTTAAAGAGATGTTACCAAATTAGTTAAGTAAGTTAAATGATTGATTAAGCACAACAGAATTATTTAAGAAAAACCCTTCAAAGATTATCAAAAAGTGTACAGTTCTAAATTTAGTAAGTAAATATAGAAACAAGTCACGGGGATAAAAATAGAATATGAAATGCAGAAATTAGAGAATACAAGAGAATTTTTAAGAGGTTCAGAGCACAAAAGTTTCATAGTCTTCTCTTCTACTCTGCGAATAGGGATATTCCACTAAGAAGAGTAATCACTGTAATAACCGGGAATTCTGGATTTACCTTGTAATTCGAATTTTTGAATATTAATGGATATATTATATTTTATTAATATTATTTCTGTGTTGCATGTTTAAAGGTTGTGTGACAACCTGGATTATGTGAATGCATGAAATTTTACGTGTGATAGTTTTGTTTAAGTAAATAATTGATTTCGCGTAGCGTCGCTAAATCACTATTCACGGGGCACGTTTCTCGAGGCACTATTCGCGCCATAAAATTTTTGTGTCTTTTTCGATTTTAATAAATTTCATTAATGCGTGTATGTGAACGAATAATTTTTTCAAGCGTCGGAAATTTTATTTGAGCTAATATGTGATTTTATCCGTATCCGAAATGTACTATATGGGTGTTTCGAATATTTGGACATATCCCATAATAATTATTTTTATGCGTCCCAATAATTTATGGGAGTACCCATTTTAATTTTGGGTAGAGTTATTTATCAAATTGGGTACAAAAGTGGGAGTATTCGGATATATTTTTGTGTATTTGGGTATTTATTTTGGCTTGTTACTCCAAGAGGGAACCACTCAACCACTTTGGACCAATCAAATGAGAGAGTAAAGAGAGTGGTCGGGCAAGCCTTACATTTTGTTGGACAAAATGTATTGAGCAACCAACCCTCTCGAAAACACTCCCTCCACTTCTCCCAACCCATTCCTTTTCTCCCCATTCGATCTGTTCCATCCCTCATTCTCCCCATCCAAGTTCAGCCATTCCATTTGCTCTTCCTTGTTGCTGCTAGTAGAAAATCTGCAGAAGGTTTTGAGAGAGAGTGTGTTGAAAAAACAAAGAAGAAGGACAAAGAAGAAGAGCTAGGAAGGAGGAAGAAGCTACGATAGAAGAGAAGAAGAAGGAGCACGGGAGCAAGAGGAAGAAGAACAAGGTTCTAGCAAACCCTCACAACCTTCAAGAACAAGAATCAAGAGGTAACCATCTTCTCCAAGATCATTTCCTCCATTTTTCGAGTTTCTTGAGTTTTCAAGCTCATCCGATGGGTTTTGATTTTTCTAGGAATTCTTGATATTTTTGTTTGTTGTGGTTGTTTATATATGTTTTTAAGAGATTATAAAAGCTATTAATAACATTAAAGTGGAACAAAAACGCAAGAAATCCTTACCTATGCTTAATGGAGCAAGAATAATGAACTTTCGACATGAACTTGGATAATATGGACTGTTGGACGGTTTAGAGGAATTTGTAGCTATGATTTCATGTGTGTTTAGATTATTTGTTGTTACGGTATTGTAGTTCCATGGGTTACAAAGTTAACCCAACTGGAATCGAGTAAAAAGGTGTAAAAACGAAGATTTGGTGTTGATTTTGGTGAAGAACACCAAGAACACGAAAACAGAGTATGAACTTAGTACTTTGGCCAACGATTTGGCCATGTTAATGTTAATAGGCAGCTCTGCATTTTTGATATGTTGTAGCCCCATGAATTAGGAGTCCATAGAGTCCGAAATGGACCAATTTGAACGTGTATTGAAGGAGATATGAAGATTAGAGTGAAAGGAGGTCGAAGTCGCGAAGCTGGTGCAATTGCTCACCTGGGATACAGCCGGTTGAGCGCCGACGACGCTCATTGTAAGGCCATTTGGGCGCTGGCGGCGCTAGGGCTGCAGTTTGCTAGACAACTTTGACGCCCTTTATTAAAATAGGCATAACTTCCTCATACGGACTCAGATTTGGGCGATTCAAGATGATCCGAAAAGATTAGAGATAGGCCTACAACTTCCATTAATTAGAATTGAAAATTTATACCTAGATCAATTTTGAAATTGACCGTTTTTAGGGCTATTGTGCAAACGGAAGGCGTTGGTCATGCGCGTGTGCAACGTGTAATGCTTCCGACAATAAAAGATATTGTTCTAAGTCCTAAAACATGAATGTTATGAATTATAATGATACTTAGGATTAGCCAATAGGTATTAGATAAATCGAAGGGGCGTGCTAGGCATACGCAATTGCGTATCACTTGGGCGTTCGATTAGGCAAGGTTGGCGTACGGATGTGCAAGCGTCATAACGCCGTAACTTGTATGTATAATCTTGTATAATATCTTGTTTCTAATATGATGGGACATTATATAGTAGTATAAGCCATTATTTGATATCCGGTATGTGACTAATTGTTATGTGAATATGTACTTAATTGTGTAGGATATTAAGGAGCGTGTGTTATAATATTGTAGCAGACGCACCAGGCAAGTTTCTCTAACGCTTGTCTAACCCTTGTGTTGGGCAAGTTCCCTAACTTCATTCTTTCTATATATTGAATGCAAGTTCTCTTAACTTTATTCACGCTATTTATTGAGAAAGTTCTATCTTACTCAAGTTATAATTGGACAAGTATTCTATTTTATTGCAAGTTTCTTAAACTTACTCAACCTTTACATTTGAGCAAGTATTCTATCTTATTGCAAGTTTCATGACTCGAATTGAGTTATTACGTTCAAATTATATTAGTGGATTAATTATTGTAAATTACTCCACATCAAAGGTAATTATTGACATTCGCACCTTGTGCATTTGAATTCATGATTTGTTGTTGGACTGTGAAACATTTAAGTTCTTCATTCATGAACTGCTAAAGGAAATAGTCTACGCTATTTGTTTCGGCTAGACATATACATGTTGTTATTTTAAAAGCTATCCAAACCGATTGTTGGTATGGATTCTTAGACTGAGAGAGCAACCCTTATCAGGGGATTTTAATGTGTCGGTTGTCCGATGCAGTCAGAGTTAAATGTTATGCATATACATAGGGTACTAGTGATTGATCCCCTCAAGTACTACTGACGGGCCAGGCGTTTAAAAGGGTTAGTTGAATGACTGATCCTTTAGCCAAAAAGTTCATGGTCTATTGGACCACTCAACAGTAAATAATCAATATTCATTATTTCATTTGAACCTTGATTATATTGTCAGCTATTTCTTCAATGTTCTTAAATTGTTGAACTATGCGATTATTATTCTCATTCATTCATGATATATCCTCTTTATTCATTTTAAACTTGCTGAGCAAAGTAGTTGCTCACCCTTGCTATATCATGAACCTATTGTAGTTAAGCCGGGGAGTTCCAAAGTGGGCAAAGGCAAATGAAAGCTTACGGAGTAGTTATATGTACTATCTCGTTATGTAATCGTGGAATCATTTTGTATTATCATTATATTCTCCGATATATTCTATTTAAGGTTATAAACCTTGGGACCGTCGTAAACCTTTTGTAATGAATAACATATGTTTATTTATTCCGCATTAGTTGATTTATGTTGTTTAGAGGTGTATGGATGTATTTTATCGTGAGCACCAGATTCGAGGTATTGGTACCTGAATTTGGGGGTGTCACAATCACCAAGCTTACAGTTCACTAAGAACTTTTACACAAATGATTCACAAAGAATCTTTCAAATCATATAGACTTGGGCTACAAAAGATCACTTAGATTTGACTAAACACTAAGAGAAGTTTATTTTGAGATGTTGCTAAGTTACTTTAAGGTTTTTCTTCAAATGACTTAACAACAAAGTGTGTTTCTTGGAATCGTAGAGTGAAGCTTGTATGATCTCAGAGTTTTAACACTTTGACTTAATCGATTCGTTGTATATGATACTTGAAATTGTTGACCTTATGTAGAGTTCTTCTAGGGATCTTCTTGTTGGAAAGTTATCATTGCTCCATTCTTAGTTGGACACTTATCTTTCATCAATTGTTTGCCTGCTTGGACCACTTCAGGTCATTTTCTTCAATATTGTGAATAGTACAGTTGTAGTCACATGTCCTTTGATTATGCTAAAATAACTGTTAGATAGAGGTTTTGTCGACTTGTCCTTATCACAAAATCATCCGAGGATAACCTCGGAGGGTCAGATGTTAAGGTTGATGAACTTGTCATAACCTGCGACTGACTTATCAGACGACTGCACTCTATGATCTGGGCTTCCTTTGAGTGAAATCGTAGAGTAATTATTCTACTCTATGAATGATGGTGATTCTGCGATTTTTGCTCTACGATCTGGCCTATACTATAGATCTCTGACTGTCTTCAGTCAACTCTGCGATCTTAGAGTAATATTATCTTTAGCTCTACGATCGTGCTCTGGCCAGGAATAACATAACAATTACAGATATTTAACTCTACGATTTGGATCTACTTAATAAGTTTAATCCCTAAACTAAGTCCTTTTACATAAGATTCTTTTCATTAGAACTTTACAAAATCTATTTGCATACAAATATACATTAAGGTAGAATCATTATCAAATCAAATAAGACTAAACATAAATTGTAGATACTAATAGAGATGACTAAGAGACTTTTGAGCTCTGAACCTATTAATTCTTGTGTCATTTATCTTTCTGCACATTTACTTTTTTGCCACTCTACGATTCCATTATTGTGACTTAATTCTACTTTGTCCACTAAATTCATAACTGTGAGTTTTCATTTAATATTTGAAGGGGCTTTCAAAATTGCATTCCGCTATGCATAACTCAATCAATTAAATTATTTAATTCATCTAGTAAACAATTTTAAGAATTTTTTTATTTAGTACTATTTAACCCCCTTCTAGATCTCTTTTTGTGCCTTTGAAAATAACACAATCTAAACAAACTCTGCCAAAAATGACTGATAAAAACTTTATCTCTATCCCAAGTAATGATAGTAGGCATCCCATGTAATTTGTAAATTGAATCCAAGAACAACTTTGCAACATCAGAAGAAGTAGTGAAGGGATGTTTCATCGCTAAGAAATGACTGTTTTTTGTTAACCTATTCACCACCACTAAAATAAGTGACCCTTAGATTTTGGTAGGCCTTCAACAAAATCCATAGAAATGTATGTCCAAAGAGTTGGAGGAATAGGTAAATACTATAAAAGCCCATGATAATTAACATTCAAATGTTTACTTTGTTGGTAAACATCACAGGTTTTAACAAAATTCTATACATTCTGCTGTATTGTAGACAAAAAGAAAAAAAATGATTAGCCTAGAATAAGTAGCCTGGATACATAAATGACCTCCAACGGCTCTATGAAGAAACTTTGTTGCTGCTTATGTACCAATATATGATAAAGTTCATGGGTTTGGGCCGATAAGAGCGGATTTAGGCAGACAACTATTAAAAAATATAGTAAAACTATAACAAACTTAGTTCCTTACAAATTTGCAATTTAGGGTTAACTGAATTGTTGGGTTTGTAAATAACGCAAGCATGCAATCAAATTACATAAATAGGGCGGAAGCGTGATAAAACGGATTTTAAAATTTTTATACAAACCATCACCATGATCTTTCCTTGTGTTCAATTATCAATTAGTAAAAGAGGTAGAGATAGAGAATTATACCCTCGTGAATCAAAGCTTCCTCGGTACAAGTTCACCTCCAATTCCTTCGCTTTCTCCTTGATTTCTACCGACTAAATTTCTTCGTTTGATCAACGTTAGTCACCCAAGTGTTTGGCCTCTAAAGGTGATCCACCAAGGAAGAATAGTTGTTCAAGAAGATGGGTGTTAGAAAAACCATAGTTTCTATCTCTATAGAAATTGCAAGTATTCTCCACAATCTAATACAAGAGTGTGTAACCCTAATCTATGATAAAACTTCTCTTATTTATAGATGTAGGAAAACCCTTCCCTAAACTATTTATGATTAGGGTTTCTATTATAATTAAACTCCTTTAATTATTTATGCTCCTAATCCAATTAGGAATCCATGAGAAAGTACTTCTATTAATTAATTCTCAATCCCTATTAGGAATTAAATAATAGTAATAGTAATAATAATAATAAGACTCTTCTTACTAATTTATATTTAATATTTTCAAAATATTAAATAATAAATATTAAGCTATTTAATTTATCCTATCTCCATAGACTAAATTAAGTACACTTAACTTATTATTACAATTATGTCATTTACTTCTTAAATAAATATTTTTTCTTTTGCGGTGTGACCCTTTAGGTTCTCCATATTAAACAGGTTGTGAATAAATCAATTAGAACAATTCTAATTATATTTAAATAAATAAATTAAACTATTTAATTCATTTAAATAAATAATATTTATTCCACAATAAGGGTAAGCCCCCTTAGCGTTCAACGACTTTCCAGATAATATAGATTTCAACATTAATCACAAAAGAACCTTTCAGTGAATAGTTACCATACAATTCAATTCTTCTACCATACAATGTCCCAATTAAATATAAGACATGGAATTTCTGTCAACTCTTATTTTATTTAATTATATGTATTTCGATTCCCAAATGCACAACTCTAAATAATGCAAATTAGAAACGCATTTCTAATTTCATTCTGCCTTGGCCAAGGACTACTGAATTATCATTTATCGAATCACATAGGACATTCACATCTTTTACTAGACGAAGTAGATTCCTTGTTGATCATTCACTTATCTCCATGTACAACTTATTATACCCAATTATACCCTTTGATATACCCTAAAGGTCTTAAGGGACATGTCAAAGTATAACTCATCATACACAAGATACTATGATGATCTCAAGTCCAAAGATCACTTGTACTACTATCACTAGAGGAAATTCTATTGACAGGTGAGTAAAACTCCATTAGGTATTCCTTAGCGAGCCACGTTCAGCGAACTTATTCTCCAATAAGCACCTACATACTTGCTCTAGTGTCTCCACACAAATGATTATGAGATCAATCATCCTCTTCTTAAAAGCAAGCAATGTATGTACTAATCTATCCGGATTCACTAATCTCCTTTTTAGTAATCCAACGATTAGGAACGATTTTAGTTTATGAGCTATCTAGAATTTAGATCTCATTAGCATGATCACCTTCATGATTGTAACAGCATTGTTCAAAACTATAGGTTTATCACTTTTAATATAGTAGCACAATTTAGATAAAGTAAAATGCCTTTAATAACCGAATAAGATTACAAAATATATGCTATATCATATCAAATATGATTGGCTTGCGTGCATACTACTTTCAATCTCCCACTTGCACTAAAACCAATCGCCATGGTATATAATACCATTCTTCTCTAAGTGACGATCATCCTGCTGTTTGGATAAAGCTTTAGTAAATGGATATGTAATGTTGTTCTTGAGAGTCCGCTATCTCTATAGTGACTTATTCTCTTTCAAAGATTCCTCTAATTAAATGAAAGTGCCGCAACACATGTTTGAATCTAAGATGAGACTTAGGAACTATTCGTAGTTCTGTAATGAACTTTTCATCCAAACAATCAGGAAGTATTCTTTCCTCGATCTGATCAAAGAATCTTAATACTTTGTCAATATGTATCACTTCTGAATTCTTTGAACATTTCAAATGATTCAGACTTGTATTTTATCAAATACACACATTCAACTCTTTGAATGGCCATCTCCTTTTTCTTTTATTAGTTTATTCAATTTGCAAAATATTTTTCATGTAAGTCAAGTATACAAAGTCTATCAAGTATTCTTCCAGTTTCAAACAAAACATTATCATTATAAATAGAATAACAATTGTTCTTAAATATAATACCAGAACCTTCCTTGTCCAACAACGAAAGTTCTAATATTTCTAATGAGAACTGGAACATAATAACAACTTATTAACTTAATAGACTTGCCCGTAGGCAATGTTAAACTATAAGTTCCTATGGTTAATGCAGCAACATGTGCTCCATTCCTACACATAAGATTACTTACTCTTTGTTTAGCTTTCTACTTCTGCTTAGTCTCTACATTAGATTGCATACGTGAGAACAACAACCGGTATCCAATACCCTAGTAGAACCTTGACTTACAGAAAGATTTATTTTTAATCATGAACAAACTTATATCTATAACCGAAGCTTCACTAAGCTTCTTCTGGTTAGCCTCTGTAAGAATCTCCTTACAGTTTCCTTTCTAGTATCTAGGCTTATTGCAGTGGAAGCAAACTCTTTTGCTATCTGCATCAGTCTTGTTCTTATTGTCCTTTGTTTTTGCCTTTCCATTTACCTTCTTTGAATTGTTCTTCTTTTAAGAAGATCCTTTGGCCCTCTTCCGCTTCCTAGAAGAATCATCTACCAGTAAGACTTGGTCTTTCTTGGTTGGAAAGTGACTCTTTACAGTTTTCAACATGTTTAAGCAACTCAGGCAGGCTGACATATAGCTTGTTCATGTGAAAATTCACAATAATTTGTGAGAAAGAGTCCAGAAGTGATTGCAAGATCAAATATTGGATCAACTCTCCATCCATTAAAACCTAGTTGTCCCAATTGTTCAATCAGATTGATCATTTTAGGACTTATGTCTGTACTGTAGTGCCATCGGTCATTCGAGATCGGAAAAGCTCCTTAGATATCTGATATCTAATAGTCCTACTTTCCTTACCATTCAACTCCTTGAAGGTGCCGGAGTACAGTAGGAGCATCCATAGTTTCATGCTGACGTTGAAGCTCGTTACTCATGGATGCGAGCATGATGCATTGAGCCAACTGTGCATCATGTTGCCACTTTCTAAAAGTAGCAATCTCTTCCTCTGAGGCATTGTCTACAACTATTACAGGGATAGGCATATTAAGGACATAAGATAGCTTTTCAACCTTGAGAACTATTCTCAAATTCTTTAACCAGTCCTTTTAATTTGGTCCGGTTAATTAGCATCTAATATGCTCCGCAGTGATAGTAAATTAGACATTGTAAAATTCTGTGAATGAATTTGTAATTTAACAACATTTTAGCATACATTCATTTCTTAATTAATTACCAAAATAAATTAGGTCTTTATTTTAAATTGGTACCTCACTATTTTCATCAAACCATATTACCCTCAATATATAGTTCGGCAATTCTAATTAAAGATTTACTAGTGAGAATAAGAATTCCATTTCAAATGTATATAACCTTGTGGTGACACAACAAACGATATATAAATAAATAGGTAGACAACTATTGTCAATTATATCACTATGTAACTCTTTATATTTTGCCTCTTAGATTATTTTGATTAAGTGGTGACACATCCGAATCAAAATTATCCAAGTTAAGTTCAACCTAGCACTTTCATATATGTGAAGAGAAAAATACCGTCCTTGTGGTGACACAACAAAAGAGTAATATTCAATTCCTTAATAAGCATCAAATGTGATAATGCAACATCTTAAATATTTAATACTTGCTTTGTGGTGACACAACAAACTCATATTAAATATTTAATACTCTATTGTTTTACCATGCTAGAAGACGACGTTCGATATTCCAAATATCTTTGAACGCTTAGGACTTAATATAATTTCTTTGAGGGGTTTGTTATTATTTGTCTCATCTTGTTTAGTGCACATGCACACACACACATATATATATATATATATATATATATATATATATATATAAAATACGCGTCATATTATTTAACATGCGAAGCATGCTGTATAATATATAATATAAACATAGTAAACATGCACATATAGAATACTATATTCTACCCGGATTGATTATAGACTTTTATTCTAGTTTGGTTCACTAGAGCTACCAAGTGAACCAAAAGGTCAAACTTAGGGTGCAAGAATTAAATTTAAATATAACTATTACATTTAAATCCCGGGCTTCATTACAAACGAGTCTTCAAGCGCTCTTTGCTCCTTAGTCTCCAATTCTTCAAAATAATTCTAACTAATCCTATTACATAAACTATTTAAAATAAATAGAAACCTTGATCAGCAGTCAAGGGGAAGTACATAGGAGGGAGATAGAATTTACATTAAGAAAAACTAGAGAAGACGAGGTACGCAGACCCCATTTATAAAAACTCATTCATTGAATCATCCACTAAAATAAATCCAATCACACATTGGTCACTAATCCATAATCAATCCCTATTTATTATCATACATATCTCCATATGTACCAATAAATAATATTCATCTCTTGAATAATAAAACCATTCTATATATGCATTGATATCATTTAATGGGTAATTAAAAGTTTACTAAAAATTCAATTTTGAAATAAAAATAAACTCCTTTATTCTAATCAAAATTTAAATCATAATTAATTTCTTTATTTTATTTTATCCAATTTTGAATAAAGATAAATTCCTTTATTTTTAATCAAATTTCAAATCAAAATAAACTCCTTTATTTTAATTAACATAGAAACCAATTTCAAGTTCAAAATAAACTCCTTTATTTTAACTTAAAATTGCTTGGAAAAATAAAATATGTTAAATCCTATTCCTTATCAAAATAAACATCTTTATTTTTAAGGAAACATGGAATCCTATTCCATATGTGAATAAACTCCTTTATTCTAGGAAACATGAAATCCTATTCCATATGTGAATAAACTCATTTATTCTAGTTAACGTAGAATCCAATTTCAAGTTAAATAAAACTTTTTAATTGTAATTATATTCCAATTCAAAATAAACCTTTTATCTTAATTGAAAATAAATAAAATCAAAATAAAAAAAATTTCAAAATCTGCAGACCGGCGCGGCCGCGCTCCAAAATGAACTAGCAGCGCCGCAGCCACGCTGCACTCCCAAAAATAGTTTCTGGGTTCGGGCGCGACCGCGCTCCAGAATGAACTGGAAGCGGCACGGCCGTGCTGCGTAGCAGAGTTCTAATTTTTTTTCTTTGCCCAGAAAATCAATCCAATCGCATACCCATACATATATGGAATCATAATAATCGATAATTAGCACAAGGTTAGGCTCTGATACCACTGTTAGGTTTGTATATAGCGCGAACATGCAATCAAATTATATAAATGGTGCGGAAGCGCAATAAAACGGATTTTAAAATTTTTCATACAAACCATCACCATGATCATCCTTGTGATCAATTATCAATTAAACGAAAGAGATAGAGATATGAAATTATACCCTCGTGAATCAGAGCTTTCTCAGGTACAAGTTCACCTCCAATTCCTTCGCTTTCTCCTTGAATTCTACCGATTAAATTCATTCCTTTGATCAACGTTAGCCACCGAAGTGTTTGGCCTCTAGAGGTGATCCACCAAGGAATAATAGTTGTTCAAGAAGATGGGTGTTGGCAAAACCTAGTTTCTATCTCTATAGAAATTGCATGTACTCTCTCTCTCCAATTCTTATGGAAGAGTGTAACTGTCTAACCCTAAATCATGATAAGACTCCTCTTATTTATAGATATAGGGAACCCTCCTAAACTATTTAGGATTAGGGTTTTTATTTTAATTAAACTCCTTTAATTAATTAAACTCCTAATCCAATTAGGAATTTATGAGAGTACTTTTATTAATTAATTCCGAAACCCTTTTAGGAATTAAATAATAATAATAATAGTAATAATTATAATAAGACTCCTCTTATTAATTTATATTTAATATTTTCAAAATATTAAATAATAAATATTAAGCTATTTAATTTATTCTATCTCCATAGATTAAATTAAATACACTTAACTTATTATTACAATTATGCCATTTACTTCTTAAACAAATATTTTCCTTTTGCACTGTGACCATTTAGGTTCTCCATATTAAACCGGTTGTGAATAAATCAATTAGAACAATTCTAATCTTATTTAAATAAATAAATTAAACTATTTAATTTATTTAAATAAATAATATTTATTCTACAATAAGGGTAAGCCCCCTTAGCGATCAACGACTTTCCAAATAATATAGATTTCAACATTAATCACAAAATAACCTTTCAGTGAATAGTTACCGTACAATTTAATCCTTCTACCATACAATGTCCCAATTAAATATAAGACATGGAATTACTGTCAAGTCTTATTTTATTTAATTAAAATGTATTTCGATTCTCAAATGCACAACTCTGATTAATGCAAATTAGAAACTCCTTTCTAATTTCATTCTGCTTTGGCCAAAGACTTCTGAGTCGTCATTTATCAAATCACATAGGACATTCTCTCCTTTTACTAGAAGTGGTAGATTCTTTGTTGACCATTCACCTATCTCTACGTGCAACTTATTATACCCAATCATACCCTTTGATATACCCTAAAGGTCTCAAGGGACATGTCAAAGTATAACTCATCACACACAAGATACTATGATGATCTCAAGTCCAAGGATCACTTGTACTACTATCACAAGAGAAATTCCTATTGACATGCGAGTAAAACTCCATTAGGTATTTCTTAGCGAGCCACGTTCAGTGAACTTATTCTCTAATAAGCACCTACATACTTGCTTTAGTGTCTCCACACAAATGATTATGAGATCAATCATCCTCTTCATAAGAGCAAGCAACGTATGTACTAATCTATCCGGATTCACTAATCCCATTTTTAGTAATCCATTGATTAGGAACGATTTTAGTTTGTGAGCTATCTTGAATTTAGATCTCATTAGCATGATCCCCATCATGATTCTAAAAGCATTGCTCAAAACTATGGGTTTATCACATTTAATATAACAGCACCATGTAGATAATGTAAAATGCCTTTAATAACCGAATAAGATTACAAAGTATATGCTACATCATATCAAATATGATTGGCTTATGTGCATACTACTTTCAACATGATAGTAACTCATGTGATCTCTCTTTCATTGGAGATAATTTTAGAGAGATACACTCCATGGCTTATCATCATGAGACCCTCTCTTGCAGTTTGCCATGCTAAACTGTTGTTCGATTTATATAACGACAATTTACGCGCAAGTATACGCGGTCAACAAGTAATAAAAAGTAAGTAATGTATCGATCCCACGAGGAATTATTACTAGTCTTTTCCAAGTATTAACCTTTTACCATCTCAATCTTATTTAAACAAATGATAATTATTTTTATTGTTTTGCAATAACGAAGATAACAAATAATCAAAGAACTATGGAAAGCTTTAAGATAATAAAATCTAATATTAATATGTCTAAGATCACAATTTCCTCTAACACTTCATTTAAATGTCCTAACTCTCTCTTTTCAACTAGTTAAAATCACAAGGATTGTTATCCGAGAAATCACAAGTATATACAAGCCTCTCTCGATGGTCAAATACGTATTTCCTAATGCCGTGTATAGATATATCTCTATTTTATACACTAGCAAGAATCCAATATCAAGAATAATTAACAAGACACGTGTCACCAAATCTCATTAGTCACCCTATCAATTACCAACTTTCGCAATAGAAATCATTAAGCAAGGATTCTCAAATGGATAGATGTGGCATTTAGATATATATCTATCCTAAATACAATCAAATTATCTATTCATGAAGGTAATAAATAAAACACGCGTCACTTAATTTCATAAATTACCAATAGGAATATCTAATTTTCACATGATATCATAACAAGGTCTTAACACTATAATCCATTTCTCAAGTTCATATAGGTTCCCAAGGTAATTACTAGCTAGGTAATTAATATATAAAGCACAAATTATGATATCTAATCACAAATAATTAACCAACATCAAAGAGAGAGCATCCAATTCAAACTATGTATTGGGTTCCATTGAAATCTTAGAAAATTAGTTTCTAGTTCATGGTAACTACAAATAACATCATATTCAATTCATACATCATGTTGGACTACAAAATAGAAGAGAAAACTAGAGATAAAACCACTTTTGTAGATTTTCATATGATGTTTGATGGGTTGATGATGAACACTAGCTTCTCCTCCTTGATTTTGCAATCTTTGATGTTTTTGCTCTTTGGCTTTCTTAATGTAGCTTGATTTTAGCACTTTGGCCCTATAATTGGATGTATTTGGTAGCTTCCTCTCTCTAGATTTGATGTTAAATGGTGTTAGAATGCGTTAGAATATCTATTTCAGTTGCCCCTAGGTGTTATAAGAGTTGGGTGTATGAAACCCTAGCTTAGCCATCAAATTTTGGCCAAAAATCGCGAAAATCCGAACTAGATCAAGGGGGTTACCACCCTAGCGGTGGAATAGTGCTGGAAATTACCGCCCCGCCGGTGGAATAGTGTACCCCGAATCAGTTTCGACGTCTGTTGAAAACATGGCCATAACTTCTTCATCCGAACTCAAATTAAGGTGATTAAAGAGGCTATGGAAAGCTAAGAAGTAGCTCTACAACTTTCATAACTGGAGCTCGCCGAAATAATGGCCGGAGCAAGGCTCAAATTGAGTCCAAAGCAACTGCTGTGTAAAATTCATGCAAAATCCGATGGTAAAATGACCATAACGCTCTCATACGAACTGCAAATTGGATGATTCTGGAAAGCTAAGGCAAAGATCTACAACTTTCGTTCTTTGAGTTTTGAGAGATTCAGATTGGATGGTGGGTCAAATTGAGAAACAAGTAGCTCAGATGTCAAATCCAAGCCAAAAACGCATTGATCCAAGGGGCCTTTATTTCAATTCCTACAACACAAAGTAAAAACACATAAAAGCATACAAAAATCTATAAAAGTAATATAAAACGACATTACACAACAATAAGATGAAAACACATAAAACCAAATGAAATGACTTAGGATTTATAAATTATCAAGCTCAAAAGTACCTAATTTGTGTGTATAAAACACACTCATCATAAACGCATTTAGCATCGAATGAATATACTTCCATTGGGTCAAGCCAAACATCCTTTTAAATCTATATATAGATTTATATCCCCAATATATAGGATACTCCTCCCAAGTTATTCATGGAGGAATGTTTAGACAATTTTATCTTTACTAATTGTAGTATTGGTGTGTCATTCCTTATCGGTAGTATATCAACATATAATACTATGAATGTCACAGTGCTCCCACTGACCCTTTTGTACACACTAGTAAAAGAGATAGAGATAGAGATAGAGAATTATACTCTCGTGAATTAAAGCTTCCTCGGGTACAAGTTCACCTCCAATTCCTTCGCTTTCTCCTTGAATTCCACCGACTAAATTCCTTCGCTTGATCAACGTTAGCCACCCAAGTGTTTGGCCTCTAGAGGTGATCCACCAAGGAAGAATAGTTGTTCAAGAAGATGGGTGTTGGCAAAACCCTAGTTTCTATCTCTATATAAATTGCAAGTACTCTCCACAATCTAATGCAAGAGTGTGTAACCCATCTATGATAAGACTTCTCTTATTTATAGATGTAGGAAAACCCTTCCCTAAACTATTTAGGATTAGGGTTTCTATTATAATTAAACTCCTTTAATTATTTATGCTCCTAATCCAATTAGGAATCCATGAGAGAGTACTTCTATTAATTAATTCTCAATCCCTATTATGAGTTAAATAATAGTAATAGTAATAATAATAATAAGACTCTTCTTATTAATTTATATTTAATATTTCCAAAATATTAAAAAATAAATATTAAGCTATTTAATTTATTCTATCTCCATAGACTAAATTAAATACACTTAACTTATTATTACAATTATGCCATTTACTTCTTAAATAAATATTTTTTCTTTTGCGGTGTGACCCTTTAGGTTTCTCCATATTAAACCGGTTGTGAATAAATCAATTAGAACAATTCTAATTATATTTAAAAAAATAAATTAAACTATTTAATTCATTTAAATAAATAATATTTATTCTACAATAAGGGTAAGCCCCCTTAGCGTTCAACGACTTTCTAGATAATATAGATTTCAACATTAATCACAAAAGAACATTTCAGTGAATAGTTACCCTACAATTCAATCCTTCTACCATACAATGTCCCAATTAAATATATGACATGGAATTTCTGTCAAGTCTTATTTTATTTAATTATATGTATTTCGATTCTCAAATGCACAACTCTAAATAATACAAATTAGAAATTCCTTTCTAATTTCATTCTGCCTTAGCCAAGGACTACTAAGTTATCATTTATCGAATCACATAGGACATTCACATCTTTTACTAGACGGGGTAGATTCTCTATTGATCATTCTCACCTATCTCTATGTACAACTTATTATACTCAATCATATCCTTTGATATACCCTAAAGGTCTTAAGGGACATGTTAAAGTATAACTCATCATACACAAGATACTACGATAATCTCAAGTCCAAGGATCACTTGTACTACTATCACTAGAGGAATTCCTATTGACAAGTGAGTAAAACTCCATTAGGTATTCCTTAGCAAGCCACGTTCAGTGAACTTATTCTCTAATAAGCACCTACATACTTGCTTTAGTGTCTCCACACAAATGATTATAAGATCAATCAACCTCTTCTTAAGAGCAAGTAATGTATGTACTAATATATCCGGATTCACTAATCCCTTTTTTAGTAATCCAACGATTAGAAACGATTTTAGTTTGTGAGTTATCTAGAATTTAGATCTCATTAGCATGACCACCATCATGATTCTAGAAGCATTGCTCAAAACTATGGGTTTATCATATTTAATATAACAACACAATGTAGATAAAGTAAAATGCCTTTAATAACCGAATAAGATTACAAAGTATATGCTACATCATATCAAATATGATTGGCTTGCATACATACTACTTTCATGAATTTCTTGTTAAAATCATAGGGGCAAACCTAAAGGAACATCAGAGAGCTGATGGCCGGGGCCACCGGGGGATAGCTCCGGTATGAGAATAAGTACAGGCTGTTATCAAGGTTAACAATGGAGGCTTAATGTTTTAGTGCTCAAAGTGACGTTACCTGCAGAATAAGGTATAACTTTGTATTTATAATGATCACACCACCTTAAATGCCCTGTCCCCGAATGAGAATAAGATTCGTCATTATGGTGGATACCATAATGGGATAGAAGTGAATTTTGCTTGAAAAAAGGAAGTCGGTCATTATTCTGACGCCCCCAAATTCGAGTACCTTTAAACCCGTGTTTAGTGCACCACGGTACTAAACATACAACAAACATCCATCTATATAAACTCAACAACATGAATGTAATTACTACTTATTACAGACATATTCTTACAAATCCAAGTTCTAAGACCTTTAAAGTGTTCATACATAATAATATTCAAAATATTATTTACAATACTTCTAACTATTACATATAACAGTTCCATCCTTCACTTGTTCATCTTCCCTTTTCCCTTATCCTTGCCAGAACCTTTTACACATTCAGGCTTTGCTGAAAATATTTAATTACAAGCAAGGGTGAGCATTTAATTGCCCAACAAGTAATAACAATTAATACTAACAACATAAACAAGAATTAAATATTTTTATTAATGTACATTTCGACAAATGAACAATAGTTGTGAAAACATCTAAATCATTTTGAATAACAAAATATTTCGAAACGACATACTGACTATCATGCTGAGCCATCGAAAGACCAAAAACTTTTGTTCACTTTTGAAAAAGTCTAATAGTAATTCAACTATAAACTGTCATGACTTACAGGCACGGTGGATGATCAGCCCTTTATGCCTTGCGTTGATCAACACAACATACTTAAAACGACATTTTTGCGTTTATCGTCACTGCCTTTTGGTGCGGTCGTAATATCCGACTAAATTTTTCCCCAAATAAGGGAGGTTCATTCTCAGACTTGAGTTCAAACCAAAATAATTCAGTTGGACATCTCTATTTAATATCAATAACATTTCAAAGATTTATTTTTGAATCAATAAAATGTATAACATGTGTCTAGCCGAAATCAAATGGCATAGACTATCTTTTGAAACAGTTCAGGTATATTAGAACTTAAAAGAATGCATTATAGCAAAGCTTGAGCAACTTATACAATTATAAAAGACTTGTACAAGTTTAACTTTCTTAATTATATACGCAATTTGCGTAATCATAACATACATAGAATATTTTTAAACAACATAACACTCGCACATAAATTATAGCACAAGGTCAAAACAATTGCCTTTTGCATTCTTTAATGACTTGACGTTAGTCGTTCTTCACAAGTGTCCTACACATTTAAGTTCATATACACATACCAATTAGTCATACAACGATGCTAATTAATGGCTTACATTAATCTTTCTTTACTACTGAAAATGTTTCCAACTTATTCAAACTTGGTTTAGATTACATCTATAAGACTTTGTATCACATCTTGACACTTACATAACACATCCCTAGTACGTCTATGCGAACGCTCACCGCCCAACAACATAGCAGCTCAGCCCTGGGTTGTCTGCATAACGGCGTTGTCGCACCCAATTTGGCCTTACTTATGACGTTGTCGCACCTCCTTCCAGGTTTTGGTTTTTCTGCGGCACAGCACGACCACGGTCATTTTTAGCCATAGTTGGCGCTGTCGTGTCTTCATTTAGAGGAAACTCTGTTTAGTGTTTTCGACACTTGCAGATTTCAGGCTCGTTATACTTATTTTACCATATCCTAACATGCTCATCTGTTGACGGAATGAATTCGTTCCCGAGCCTACAGCTCACATTTCTCATGAACTCCAAAAGCCCTATGATTTCAGACTTTTTCACAAACATTCACAATCCACTAACTTAGTCTGAAAGGTACAAAGCTAGGGTTTTTCATACTTAACTATTTCTATAAAAAATTTGTCATATCTTCGTTATAAACTCGTTTCTATTCCATTCCACTTGGAACATTTCCGTAACTCATTTGAGTACATTTCCTACTTTATTACACTTTAAATGTTAACATACAAACGATGGTTTTAAACTTGTCCATCAAACAACATTAACAACCTATTTTATATCTTATTGGTTTTGGTTCTTTATTAATATTATGTTCTTGCTTAGCATGCATTTACCGGGTAAATATTAGTCCTCTAATATCCATAATTCGTATATCACTAAGATCCTTCTATGATCTTTCATATAAACAATATCCACCAACAAGGCACTTCCTAACATATTAGAAAGCTTTTAAATAAAAGGGATGAAGTAGATGAGTTTTAGGGTTCTTGTTCTTACCTTTTTGTTCTTGCTTCTTTTTCTTTCTAGCTTGGTGATCAAAAGACTTGATCCCCCTTCGTTCTTTCTCCTTCTTGAATCTCTAACACTTTCTTAGAACTTAAAAGATCTAGTTCTTGATCTTTCTCTCTTTTTCCTTTTTTCTCTTGCTTTCCTTTTTCCCTCTTTTCTCTCTAGCTCTTGAAATGGAAGATGGATGAAATGGCTAAGTGTTGGATTAACTTAGCTAAGTCTCCCACCAACTAACCTAACCTCCCCCTAGAGTTAGGTTAACTTAAGTAGGGTTAAGGAACCTAATGATGAGCTAAGGCCTTGTTTGGCTAGCAAAAATTGGAATGGAGGGAACCATGCATTTAATGCCTTGTCTAGATAAGGTGAGTCATACCAATGACTCAACATTTGGTCCCCTTGCTCCTCCATGTGCCCGGTTGTTTGCCTAAAATCTATACTAGCAAAAATACGCAAGTATACACAGTCCACAAGTAATAAAGAGTAAGTAAAGTATCGTTCCCACGAGGAAATTATGTAATTTATAATAACAAAAATCAATTCTATACTAACTCAATTAAAGTAAACAAAAGATCAATTGTGTATTGGTTGTGAAAAACTTTAATGAAACTAAGTAAATAAATTTCGAAAACAGATATTATTGGAAACTTAAGATTACAATTTTCACTTATTGCTTCATTTAAATCCATATACTTTCTGTAAATTATGATATATACTTAAGATTGTTAATCAGGAACTCACCATTATCTAAAACCACTTCTCAGTGTATCCTAGACAAATCAACCCAAATCTACGAAGGTTAGAATTAAGTTGAACACCCTAAATAACTAAGTCACTATATCTCTATGTGAATTACAATTAAAAAGGATTTGAAGCTCAGGTTCCTTATCAGATTACATGTGGTGTGTAGGTATATCTCTATCCTAAAACACAAATTATGAATCCCAAACGTAAGTAGAAAAACATAATCACATGCTATTATGATCAGATCTAAAACCTATAATCCATCTCTCAACTTCATATAGGTTATCACAATAATTACTGGCCAAGTAATAAAATAATTAAACTCAAATCATAATAGACAATCTGAAAATATATTACAAATAATTAACCAGGAAGCATAGTGATAAAAACTACACAATAAGATCCATTGTAATCTTAAAAGAAAATTAGTTCATAGCTAAACTGAAATCCATAATCCACAAATTAAATAACATTCAAAATTACAAACTAAGAGATAGAGAAGAGAAATAAAACTCTGAAAGTAGCCTCCAATCTCTCCTTAGCTCCGACAATGATTTCTATGTGCTATCCAAAATTGCTTCAAGTCTCCAATTGATTACAAATCAAGAATAAGTCTCTTAATTCATAGATAAATAGAAACTCCTTAAAACTAGCTGTTTATAGTACCTACTAATCGTCCAACATCACATAGAAGAGCAACATCACATAGAAGAGATAAGTTTGATTACAAATCAAATTCTAATTCAAAACTTAAAAAGTCAAACTTCAGCTCTTGGTCAACTTCCGACCTACGCGCGGTCGCGCTAGGTCCCTGCACAAATCCGGCGCGCCCGCGCAGTCCTTCAGCCGAGCCCCAATCTGGGCAACCAGCACGCGCGCGCGCAGCTCTCCTTCACATTAACAGTGCGGCCGGCCGCACAGCTCTTCAGCACTTCAGACTTTGGCTCTTCAGTACTCCAATTTCCATCAACTTCGGTTCAAATGCAAAGTACCTACAAAAAACACAAAAAACACATGAAAAGTAACTAGAACTCAAGGATTTCAACAATAATACAGTCAATTGGTATCCAATTCGTAGGTACGAAACCTACTCATCAAATACCCCCAAACTTGAACTATTTCTTGTCCCCAAGCAATGCAATACAATGCAAAAGAACAAAACACAATGCATGCAAACTTAAACTAACAATCCTATGAATCCAACTAACAAGTATGTATCAAATCACTCTAAGCCTCAGAAATATCCTCAAAGAACTCAACAGCAAATCAAAGCAATATAGAATACTGATCCCAACCATTTAGATAAATCAACCTGTCATCACCCAAGTTGTGTGTGTATGTTCCGTAACCATTAAACCTAACTGTAATTTAAATTTAGCCACATAAACACATTTCTAACAAAAATATGTCAATTTTCATTCAATTTCAGTAACAATTACAAATCCAGTTAAAATAAAGCAAAAACTAAGTATAAGGGCAAGCTGAGGTTTATTTCTACTCTAATCCTACCACGAGTGCGTTTTATGCTCCATCTCGTGTTTATGCTTTACAGTGCAATGTCAGACTCTATTAGGCTTTTCAAAGTCACCTATGTAGCGAATTTTCAATCAATGACTCCCAAACCAGACGGTTTTAGGGCACTAGGTGTTAAGACACCCCTAAGGATCTAATTACCCGAATGACAAAGGCCACAGAGTCCAACTATTCAAAGCATTTATTCATCAAATTTTTTTTGTTTGTTTTTTTTCTTCTTTTTTTTTCATAGCTAATTACCTCATAGATACCCCCAAACTTAAGCTTTTACCCAATTATCACCTTCATTGCAAAGTCACTGTTTTCTTTCTTATAGTTCCAAGAATATCCCAAATTAAAAAAATAATTATGTAACCCTTGAACAACAGCTGAGCAAAACAATCCTTATGATCAGAACAATGTCTCCATATTAACTATCAATGCTGTCGAAGCTAACAAATAAACACGACAACGTCATCATTGGCATGGTCAATAGCAAACTACTCAAGAATTGGATTCATGCAAAACTAACTAAATGATATGCACTACTAAATAAAGCAAAAATAACACATAAAACTAACCCCCCCCCCAAAACACATGATAGACAATGCCCTCATTGTAAAATTAAAGCACAGGGGGAAAGAAAGAAACTCCCCTAAGTAGCAGCATCATCATCTCCTGCACTGGGCTCGGGCAGAGTATCAGGCGGTGGGTAAGAACTGGTATAACCAAAGATTGGAAACTGAATCTGCACACCCAACTGACCAAAGGCCTGCGTCAATGCTCCAGAAAAGGCAGTAGAATAAGTCTAAAAATCAGCATGTAAAGAATATATCCTCCGCTAAAGACGATGTATATCCCTCTTCTGATGCGCATACATCGTGGTCGTCGCTAGTACTGAAGCCTCTGCATCTTCTTCTGCTTCCTCCTCATCCCCCAAAAGAAATCCAAGCCCTCTAGGATAAGACTCGCCACCATCCCATACTATGTACCGCTTAATGTGATTATGATCTATATCCTTCATTGGTAGCAATAAAGTCTCGTTCTCCCATGTAACCCCAGCCGCTAGACAAAGACGACTAACAATTGAGGCATGTAAGATTCCTCCAGAGGTACTCCCTCGCATAGATCGCAGCATGGATGAGTAAATGAGGGCTCCCACATCAAACAATTTACCCTTGAGAATCCCAAAGAGCAGTATAGCCCTCTCTTTTATTACATCATTCTGGTACCTTGTAGGAAGCATACTCGCACATATGAAAGCCATACCATGCCTTGGAGTTAGCGATTTAGGGCAAGTGTGTGGGAAGTGGAGTTTCTGGGGGTAGTTCTGACCTTGGATGGTAGTCCACTTGGTATCAGGCTTGCACATCACAGAAACAATCATATCCAAATCAATATCCAAACTCTTGTAGAGGCCAACCAGTCGGAAGTCTGCTGGCAGAGAGTGTTGGCAGTCGATACAAATTAATTGATGGCCTTCTTATCATATCTCACTTCCATGCCCCGCATATAAGATATTTTGTTTTGTGTTTCACGAGCATTGGCATAAAATTCACGCACAAAATTACCATCGGTTGCAGGCATAGGAGAATCAACAAAAAGTGCCCAGCCATGCTCTATAATCTGTCTCTTTATCATACCATCTTCATAACTCGGCGTCAATTCTCTTTCCACAACAAAAATTCTTTCCAAGCCAGACATCTAAATAGTTATGTTGAGCAGAAAGATTCACAAACCTATGCGTGTCCAACACATCCCTAGCCTCAATTTCCTCATCACACTACTACTCGATGAGGACACCACACGCGCTCTCTTGGATGCCATTCAAATATATTGCACAATATAGCAACTTAGCAATTATCACAGAACTCTAATAATGTAACCTAATATAGTAATTCCAAGTGCTAACAATATTCACTATACTGTAAATATATAACTAACCCAATGTAGCATATGCAGTTGAAAAGAGATTACCAGAAACTTGGAACATGATCAGAGAAATCCTAACTGTACACCAATTCTCCGGAACTATGGCGTTGGAACGTGCGAAACGTGGTAGAGAGGTTGAGGTTATGGAGATAACTGTCAGAGATTGTGGGAAGAAGTTAGGGTTTGAATGTGAGTAGATAATATGTATGCTTGGAAAGATGACAGAAAAGGTTTATGAGGTTAGGGTTTGATTAGAGTTGAAAGAAAGAAGTTTGGTTTGGATTAGAAATAGGAAAGTGGGAGAAGAAATTCCAATTTGGTTTGGATTGGGAGTGTAGTGTCGAATTTGATTTAATAAGTGGGGCACAATCGGGTGGGGTTATAAGAATTAGCATCCGGGTCCAGGTCGCGGCGCGCCCAACGCAGTTTGGCAGTTCAAAACGGCACGCCCGCGCCGGTGTGACAGAGAGCCAAAATTTTCTTCTGGCAGACTGCACGCTCGCGCCAGCCTGCCTTGTAATCCCTGCAATGGTCGCGCTGCCCTGCATCTTGCTATTGTTCTTCTAGCTCCTCCTGGCTGCATGACCCACTAATTTGACAAGATGCAACCTGTATGAGGCAACGTTCACATATTATACTCCTAAAACAATAAATTAACTACTCTAACTACTAAATAAAAACACAAAATAGATAAATAAATGGGTTGCCTCCCATTGAGCGCTTGATTTTAAGTCTTTTAGCTTGACTACTTCCTGTTTCATTCCGGATTGGAGAGAATAACTAAGGATTTCTGGCGATCGTAATCACCACCCCCAATAATGCTTTAAGCGTTGTCCGTTGACTTTGAATGGCCTCGTTTCGACTCAGTTTCTTGCTATCTCTACTTCAACCATGGGGGAAGACTTGTTGTATAATGAATGGGCCCGACCATCTTGATTTTAGCTTCCCAGGAAACAATCTCAGTCTTGAATTTGTATAGCAGCAACTGCTTGTCCCCGTTCAAACTTCCTTTGTATGATCTTGTGATCGTGCCATTTTTTAGTTTTTCTTTGTAGATTCTAACATTCTTCATAGGCTTGCAAGCGAAATTCATCCAGTTCATTGACCTGTAACAGTCTCTTTTCGCCTGCAGCTTGTAGATCAAAATTCCAATTTTCGGATAGCCCAGTACGCTTTATGCTCAAAGTTCAACTAGGAGATGACATGCTTTACCGTACACAAGCTGGTATGGTGACATCCCAATCAGAGTTTTAAATACAGTCTGGTAAGCCCAAAGAGTGTCATCTAGCTTTAATGACCAATCCCTCCGATTTGGATTCACCACCTTCTCAAGAATCCGTTTCACCTCTCTGTTTGAAAACTTTTGCCTTGCCACTTGTTTGGGGATGGTAAGAAGTTACAATTCTATGTTTTACTCCATATTTGGCCAAGAGAGTTGTGAAAGATCTGTTGCAAAAATGGTTCCCTTGGTCACTAATGATTGCCCTCGGTGTGCCAAATCTTGTGAATATGTTTTTCTGGAGAAATTTCAACACCACCTTGGCATCATTCATTGGTAAAGCAACTGCTTCCACCCATTTTGACACGTAATCCACTGCCAGTAGAATGTATTCATTGTTAAAGGATTTTGGGAAAGGACCCATGAAATCAATACCCCAAACATCAAAAATTTTAACTTCTAAAACCATGTTTAAGGGCATCTCATTACGTTTTGATATGTTACCCATCCTCTGGCATCTATCACATCTTTGTACGAATTGATAGGCATCCTTGAACAATGTTGGCCAGTAAAATCCTGCTTGTAAAACCTTGGCCCCTGTTTTCTCACCTTCGTAGTGTCCTCCATACAACGAGTCATGACAATGATGTAAGATGCTATCTGTTTCGCCTTGAGGAATACACCGTCGTATAATCTGATCTGTGCACTATTTGAATAAAAACGGCTCATCCCATATGTACCTCTTAACATCATGTAAGGAACTTCTTTTTCCTGCTGATTTGTCAAATCCGGGGGATAGACGTTGATCACTAAATAGTTAAGAAAATCTGCATACCATGGAATCTCTGAGTTTATCACCAACAATCGCTCATCTGGGAAGTATTCATTGATCACTGTTTTATCATGCTTTGCCTGTTCCTCATTTTCCAACCTTGATAGATGATCCACCAACTTGATTTTCCGTCCCCTTCCTATCCCCGGATTTCCAAGTCAAATTCCTGGAGTAGAAGAATCCATCTAATTAGCCTCGGCTCCTTTCACATCTTTTCTTTGAAATCAGATATCGTATAGCTGAGGTGATCCGTGAACACCACCATTTTTGTTCCAATTAAGTATGAACGAAATTTATCAAAAGCATATACTAACCGCTAGCAACTCCTTCTCGGTAGTCGTATAGTTAAGTTGAGCATCGGACAATGTTTTGCTAGCATAATAGATGGCATGAAAAACTTTTCCTTTCGTTGACCTAGAACAACGCCTATAGCATAATCGCTAGCATCACACATAAACTCGAAACGACACTGACCAATCTGATGCTACTATCACGGGCGATGTGGTTAATTTCTTCTTCGACACCCTCAAAAGCCGGTCAAACATTCCTCGTCAAACTTGAATGGAACATCTTTCTCCAATAGACTGTATAAAGGCTTAGAAATTTTAGAAAAGTCCTTTATGAAATCTCCTATAAAACCCGGCATGTCCCAAGAAGCTTCGAATGCCCTTAACTGTAGTTGGGGGAGGTAGATTTTCAATTGTTTCCAGTTTAGCTCGATCTACCTCTAACCCTTTTGATGACAACTTGTGCCCAAGAATGATCCCCTCTTGCACCATAAAGTGGCATTTTTCCCAATTGAGCACTAAATTGGTTCCCACACATCTTTTCAAAACCAGGATCAGATTTTCCAAACAACTATCAAAGGAATCACCAAACACCAAAAAATCATCCATGAATACCTCCATATTACGTTCGACCATATCTGAGAAAATAGCCATCACACATCTTTGGAACGTCGCTGATGCATTACATAATCCAAAAGACATCCTTCAAAAAGCGAAGGTACCATAAGGACAAGTAAAGGTAGTCTTTTCCTGGTCTTTGGGGGCAATCACTATCTGATTATAGCCAGAATAACCATACAACAAGCAATAAAACTCGTGTCCAACCAGTCTATCTAACATCTGATCGATGAAGGGTAGAGAAAAGTGATCCTTGCGGGTTACTTTGTTTAGTTTTCTGTAATCCATATAAACCCTCAATCCGATCACTGTCCTTGTCGGTATCAATTCATTATTTTCGTTTTCCACAACCATCATACCACCCTTTTTAGGCACGCATTGTACTGGACTCACCCATCTGCTATCAGAGATGGGGTAGATGATACCTGCATCAAGCCATTTCAAAATTTCCTTTTTCACCACGTCTTTCATGATTGAGTTCAGCCTCCTTTGTTGCTCAATTATTGGTTTGGCATCGTCTTCTAAAAGGATCTTATGCATACAAAATGAGGGGCTAATTCCTTTAATGTCTGCGATGGTCCAACCAATTGCCGATTTGTACTCCTGGAGAACTCGTATCAACTTACTTTCCTGCAATTCGTTAAGTACAGTTGCAATGATAACAGGCAAAGTAGATGATTCACCTAAATAAGCATACCTGAGATGATTAGGAAGTGGTTTAAGCTCAGGTGTTGGGGGTATTTCTAGAGATAACTTCAATCGCTCAAAGGGTTGCTCTGTGCTTTTCAATGGTTCGAACGGGATTTTGAATCGATGTACCCTAGGCAATACATCCAACCTCTGAAGATAATCAATAATCTCAGCATCATCTAAATCTTCCTCCCCCAACAAGGTAATCTCCAATGGATCCCTAATCATCAGTTGCAAAAATTCATCATCCACGTCTTTTTTCACCATATCAATTCTAAAACACTCCTCTTCGTCTGTAGGGAACTTCATAGCTTTAAACACATTGAACTTCACTTCTTGGTCTTAAACCCTCATAGTTAATTCTCCTTTCTGCACATCAATGTGTGTTCTACCGGTTGCTAAGAATGGTCTCCCAAGTATGATGGGAATGTCTTTGTCCTCTTCGTAATCTAATATGATGAAATCAGCTGGAAATATGAACTTATCAACTTTAACAAGTATGTCCTCCACAATTCCTCTCGGGTATGTAACATACCTATCTGCTAGCTGAAGAGATATGTTTGTAGGTTTCGGTACAGGTAGACCCAACTGAAAGTATATCGATAACGGCATAAGGTTGATACTTGCTCCCAAATCACACAAACATTTATTAAATGACAAGTTACCAATGGTGCAAGGAATAGTAAACCTGCCCGGATCTTTCAACTTTGGTGGCAATTACTTTTGGAGCACCGCACTACATTCTTCAGTCAAAGCCACTGTTTCATAGTCCTCAAGCTTTTTCTTCCTTGACAAGATTCCCTTCATGAACTTAGCGTAACTCGGCATCTGCTCTAAAGCTTCCACAAATGGTATGTTAATTTGTAACTTTTTGAAAATTTCGAGGAACTTGGAGAATTGCTTATCTATCTTTTGTTTTTGAGGTCTCCGTGGATATGGAATTGGGGGATATATCAATGGTGGTGTTATTTGTTCCTTTTATTTTTCTTTTTGTTCAATCTCAGACTTCTTTCCTTCCTCCTTTGAAAGCTCTACATATTACTCTTCTGGTGGGCTGCGCGCCCGCGCTGTGTCCCCGTGTATTTCCGGCGCGACCATGCCTTTTGGCAGCAATTGTTTTTCGCTTCTCAATGTGACAACTTGGCATTGTTCCTTCCCATCTCCTTTCGGATTAACTTTAGTATCACTTGGGAACGCTCCTTGGGGTCGACTATTCAAAACATGAGCTAATTGTCTCAACTGATTCTCCAGATTTCTAATTGACACTGCCTAACTTTTCACATTCATATCTACTTGGTTTAATAGCTTATCCTGATCATTCATTCTCCTCTCGGAAGCTGTAATAAAGTTTGTCAAGCAGTCCTCCAAACTTGGTTTCTTCTCTGCGTGTTGTGGAACTTGATTTTGAAACCCTGGGGATTATGTGGTTTTGGAGGTTGATTTTAAGCTTGTGTATTGTTGCTCCACAAAAAACTCGGATGATTTCTCCACCCCGGATTATAAGCGTTTTGGTAAGAGTTTGGTGGTTGTTAATAGTGAAAGTAGTATGCACACAAGCCAATCATATTTGATATGATGTAGCACATACTTTGTAATCTTATTTGTTTGTTAAAGGCATTTTACTTTATCTAAATGGTGTTGTTATATTAAATGTGATAAACCCATAGTTTTGAGCAATGCTTTTAGAATCATGATGGTGATCATGCTAATGGAGATCTAAATTCTAGATAGCTCACAAACTAAAATCGTTCCTAATCGATGGGATTACTAAAAAGGGAATTAGTGAATCCGGATAGATTAGTACATACGTTGCTTGCTCTTATGAAGAGGATGATTGATCTCATAATCATTTGTGTGGAGACACTAAAGTAAGTATGTAGGTGCTTATTAGAGAATAAGTTCACTGAACGTGGCTCGCTAAGGAATACCTAATGGAGTTTTACTCGCCTGTCAATAGGAATTCCTCTGGTAATAGTAATACAAGTGATCCTTGGACTTGAGATCATCATAGTATCTTGTGTGTGATGAGTTATACTTTGACATATCCCTTAAGACCCTTAGGGTATATCAAAGGGTATGATTGAGTATAATAAGTTGCACATGGAGATAGGTGAATGGTCAACAAAGAATCTACCGCTTCTAGTAAAAGGAGTGAATGTCCTATGTGATTTGATAAATGACAACTCAGAAGTCTTTGCCCAAAGCAGAATGAAATTAGAAAGAAGTTTCTAATTTGTATTAATCAGAGTTGTGCATTTGAGAATTGAAATACATATAATTAAATAAAATAAGACTTGACAGTAATTCCATGTCTTATATTTAATTGGGACATTGTATGGTAGAAGGATTGAATTGTACGGTAACTACTCACTAAAAGGTTCTTTCGTGATTAATGTTGAAATCTATATTATCTGAAAAGTCGTTGATCGTTCAGGGGACTTACCCTTATTGTTTTATTTAAATAAATTAAATAGTTTAATTTATTTATTTAAATAAGATTAGAATTGTTCTAATTGATTTATTCACAACCGGTTTAATATGGAGAACCTAAAGGGTCACACCGCAAAAGGAAAATATTTATTTAAGAAGTAAATGGCATAATCGTAATAATAAGTTAAGTGTATTTAATTTAATCTGTGGAGATGGAATAAATTAAATAGCTTAATATTTATTATTTAATATTTTAGAAATATAAAATATAAATTAATAAGAAGAGTCTTATTATTATTATTATTATTATTATTATTATTATTATTATTATTATTATTTAATTCCTAAAAGGGTTTGGGAATTAATTAATAAAAGTACTCTCATAAATTCCTAATTGGATTAGGAGTTTAATTAAAATAAAAACCCTAATCCTAAATAGTTAATGAGGGTTCCCTATATCTATAAATAAGGGGAGTCTTATCATGATTTAGGGTTAGACAGTTACACACTCTTCCATAAGAATTGGAGAGAGAGAGAGTACTTGCAATTTCTATAGAGATAGATGTCGACGCCGGGTTTTCGCTTTCTCGTCTTTTCCAATTTTAGCCTTTTGATTTAGATGACGTTTGGAAAAGGTCGGCATTGATGTCGACGGGGTTTTGAAAGATCGCGTTTTATGATGAGCCAATTAACCAGAGTCGCCAGTTGGTATATTTGAAATGGATGTACCAACTCATCCGTGTTTTCGTTTTTTATAAATCGCTGGCTCATGTGTGACTCCGAATTAATTGGTCTGCGAATCGAGATTCATAGAGTTCGGGGGCTTGCTTAAGTGAGGGGAAGGTGTTAGGCACCCCTCGACTTCCGTGAAACACGGTTACCGTAATCTTGATACTTTTCTATCCTTTAATTCATGAATGTGTGTGTGTGTGTGCGTGTGTGTGTGTGTGCCTATGTGAATGTCGTTGTGGGTTTGTATGAAAGAATCGTTTGGATTTTTAGGGAAAACCGTGTTTTAATTTGAGAACGCTTCGGAATGTCTTTTCGGTATACACGAGAAAGCTTTATTCTTTATGAGAAAGGTTTGATTTTAATTGTCCAAAACTATGAGATTTTCATTGAGTGTCGTTTTGGCAAAACGAGAGTTTTAAACCTTCGTCTAAATAGGAATCGAGATCTATACGTTGCTTTCGTAACTCAAATAATGGGCAACTTCTAGAATCTCTTTAACCCTATGCACAACGGTTTAATAAAACGCCATTTATTTATAAAATCATTTTTTGTGATGTTTGAAAACGATTTTCCTTTGCCTTCTCGTCAAATAGGAATCGACATTCATTAGCATTTCTCAAGTTTTAACCTCGTGATTCTAATATCCTATTTTGATTGATTTTATGAAAAATCTTATCATTTAGCTTTGAAATCAATTTCGTGTCATAAATCAAATCGAGCATAAACACGCGTCGGGGCTATTCATGGGCATGTAAGCCATCAAAATATCCCCGAACGCCAACAATCACCAATTTCACTATTTCGGGGCCTTAAACACGATTTTCGCCTTAGCGTCGTTTTAAGGCCCAACGATTACATATTTACAAAGAAGCTACATCCTACCCGCTACATACATCAAGACATGTCCATCATCGGATTTGGACCACGGGGTCGCTTTCCTAGGCTCACAACCAAATTTACACACACCCACAATCGGATATTACAAGAATTAACCAATACGGATAATCTACCAATATCAAGACATCCCAAAATAGAGATCTAAAAGAATCTATGTCAATATAACACAAAAAAACAAACAAGGAATCAATAAATAAATATCATCGGGTTATTAGGAAGAATTTTGTTCCAAATGGAACCCTCGCTAATACTCCCTAATTTATCATTCCATAATCATATGAAAACTTCATTTGATTTGACCAAAAGATGTGATAGAAATTGCAAAATTGAAGAGATTTTTCACCTTGCAAATGAGGTCAAAATGGATCTAAATTTGTGTATTTGAATAGAAGAAAAAGTATTATGTGATACAATCAAATCACAAGAATAATATTCCTCTCTTTTTTCTCACTTTCTCTCCTATTTTTTGTAGCAAAATCTCACTATTTTCTCTCTATTTCCGTGCTTGGTGCTGCTGCAGAATCCTTCTTCTTCACCAAATTTCTTCCAACCTCCTGTATGCTGCCCGAAGCTGGGCTTAAATAGGCTGGCCAAAGCCAGCCGCAGATCTATCTGCGGCTGGCCGCAGATGGATCTGCGGCTGGCCAGCTGGCACGCCTCCCATCCCACTCAGCTGGTAGTGCTGATTTGCTGGTTTCCGTGCTGGCGCACTCACTTGGCCGCAGATCTATCCGCGGCTGGCGGGCTTGACTTTCTCGATTTTCATGCCACGCCTCGATTTTCGTGCCGGATCATCGGTTTCTGCTGAAAGGCTTGCATTTTGCAGTCCGGGAACCGCTAGGAAACGTGCCACGTCATCCGGGAATGCCCATTTCGGACAGCCTTATTGTCACGTCAGCTTTGGTTGCCAATCATTGCGGTGGTGTTGGGCGTTCGCACTTGTGCCCACTCCTTTGCTCCCGCAAGCCGGTTCAATTGACGATTTCGCCCTCCTGTCATGGTTAGTAGAAGGAAACGCAAAATTTGGGTGTCTACAGCTGCCCCTCTTTATCATGTTTATGAAATGATAAATGAAATGAACAGGATAAAGAATAGACACCCGATGCATGAATGACAGTGCGTAAGAATGACAGTACATACATGATGCGACACATATAGCTTATGATGCAACATAAGATGTAATGCATGCAAGACATTCGTAAGAGTGTCAATGTATCAACCCCTTGACCGTGTTTGTTAGTCTTTGGGTTCACTCTTTCAATCTATCGTCTCGTTCGGGGCCGGGTATCGTTGCCGGTCACCCATCGCGTAACCCTCGGTTATCGTCGCCGGTTGGTTATCTTGTCGGAGCCGGTTATCGTCGCCGGACATCCATCTCGTGATCGCCGGTTATCGTCGCCGGTCGATCGTCTCGTCGGGGCCGGGTATCGTCGCCGGTCACCCATCTCGTAACCCCCGGTTATCGTCGCCGGTTGGTTATCTTGTCGGAGCCTCTTGTCGGAGCCGGTTATCGTCGCCGGTCATCCATCTCGTGATCGCTGGTTATCGTCGCCGGTCGATCGTCTCGTCGATCACCTTATCCCATCGCATTGTCATCAAAGGACGTTATTCTCCTGACTAGTTTGAGAGGCATCCTTGGAGTTCGTCCTTGTACATCGTTCTTGGCCGCCATCGCTTTTGACTCTGATAGGCTAGGACCTTGACACCTAACCTGCTCGATTCATTTCATGGATCACATACAGAATTATCATCTATTCATGCATGTGACACAACATGTAAATTGAGAAAAAATGACCCCTGTACAGTCTTTTGATACTGTTCTACAGATGTCATCACTTGTAGTGGTTCGCTTGGATGCCTTCCCAGGTTGCTCACCACCTTGTGGTGGTTTGTTTGGATCTCAGCCCTTCCAAGGGTGCTCACCATCTTGTCGTGGTTTGCTTGGATGCCTTCTCAGGTTGCTCACCACTCTGTCGTGGTTTGCTTGGATCTCAGCCCTTCCCAGGGTGCTCACCATCTTGTCGTGGTTTGCTTAGATGCCTTCCCAGGTTGCTCACCAACTTGTCGTGGTTTGCTTGGATATCAGCCCTTCCCAGGGTGCTCACCATCTTGTCGTGGTTTGCTTGGATGCCTTCCCAGGTTGCTCACCAACTTGTCTTGGTTTTGCTTGGATATCAGCCCTTCCCAGGGTGCTCACCATCTTGTCGTGGTTTGCTTGGATGCCTTCCCAGGTTGCTCACCAACTTGTCGTGGTTTGCTTGGATATCAGCCCTTCCCAGGGTGCTCACCATCTTGTCGTGGTTTGCTTAGATGCCTTCCCAGGTTGCTCACCAACTTGTCGTGGTTTGCTTGGATATCAGCCCTTCCCAGGGTGCTCACCATCTTGTCGTGGTTTGCTTGGATGCCTTCCCAGGTTGCTCACCAACTTGTCGTGGTTTGCTTGGATATCAGCCCTTCCCAGGGTGCTCACCATCTTGTCGTGGTTTGCTTGGATATCAGCCCTTCCCAGGGTGCTCACCATCTTGTCGTGGTTTGCTTGGATGCCTTCCCAGGTTGCTCACCAACTTGTCGTGGTTTGCTTGGATATCAGCCCTTCCCAGGGTGTTCACCATCTTGTCGTGGTTTGCTTGGATGCCTTCCCAGGTTGCTCACCAACTTGTCGTGGTTTGCTTGGATATCAGCCCTTCCCAGGGTGCTCACCATCTTGTCGTGGTTTGCTTGGATATCAGCCCTTCCCAGGGTGCTCACCATCTTGTCGTGGTTTGCTTGGATGCCTTCCCAGGTTGCTCACCAACTTGTCGTGGTTTGCTTGGATATCAGCCCTTCCCAGGGTGCTCACCATCTTGTCGTGGTTTGCTTGGATGCCTTCCCAGGTTGCTCACCAACTTGTCGTGGTTTGCTTGGATATCAGCCCTTCCCAGGGTGCTCACCATCTTGTCGTGGTTTGCTTGGATGCCTTCCCAGGTTGCTCACCAACTTGTCGTGGTTTGCTTGGATATCAGCCCTTCCCAGGGTGCTCACCATCTTGTCGTGGTTTGCTTGGATGCCTTCCCAGGTTGCTTACCAACTTGTCGTGGTTTGTTTGAGTCAGTTTGGAGTATTTGATGGCTCTCGAGTGCTTTTCACAAATGACACCGCCCCAGAGGTATTTATTCCCCCCTGATTCTACGGGGATGACCTCCATATATGACTCCATCTCAGCTGATTCTGCCCCTAGTCGGGTTACTCAGGATAGCCGGATCCGACTGGCCTTGATTACTACCGTTAGCCGAGCCATTTCTTTATTGGATCGTATCGACATGATGGGGCAGTAGATTGCAGGGGACGCCGATGCTTCAGATCTATCCACCCCTTTATCCATCCTGCTTCAGTTAGTTTCAGATCTGTAGATCATTTTATTTCCTGCATAGATTATGTCAGTTTCATCTGTTATCGAAAAAGGAAATCTTGTAACGAAATGACTTATATATATAGACCTGCATTTAAATTCAGTCATTTTCCCCTTTTCGTATCGTTGCCTTTCATCGGATCCTCATTTTATCCAGTCAACCACGATTTTGATATCTTGCCTTCTTTCTCTTCTCAAGTCTTGATGGAGATTTGACAGATACTGCCGCACACCTTGTTGATTTCATCGGACTGAGTCTTAGATTTTTTTGACTAAGTGTTTGGTTGGGTCCGGGTTATGTCACTTGAGATGAAGCTGATCAGGTGGCTGACTTCGGGGAGGTCATGAGGGTATAGGAAGGCTTTTCTGGTTGTTGGGAATTGGTTTTGATAGAAGAAAGTATTATTTTGTAAGGAATGGGACCGTGCCACGATGGCTGCCTACGTCCCAACAAGTCGGGAGATCAGGTCTTACATAGTTCGTTCTTTCAAAGAACAACGAGAAAACGATGATGATGATTGTTGGTTTGTTTTTTTTTTTTTTTTTTTTTTTTTTTTTTTTTTTCATGGAACCGCATCACCGAGTCGGAATTTAGGGGTTATGGAAACACCTCTCCATCCCTCTTTTGCAATATGAGGGCTCCTCCGGACATCACCTTCTTAATCACGAAAGGCCCCTCTCAGTTCGGGGCAAGCTTTCCTTTGGCTTCGCTTTTTTTTTTTTTTTTTTTTTTTCTTTTTTTTTTTTTTTTTTTTTTGAGAAGGCATGCCTTTCTTTAGCACTAGGTCATTTTCTTTGAACTTCTGAGGTCTTATCTTTTGTCGTAAGATCGAGAGATTCTTTGCTGATACAACTGGCCGCGTGGAATAGCAGCCACCCCTTTCTCATCAATTAGGGCCAATTGGTCGTATCGACCTTGCATTCAACCCTCCTCGTTTATCTGAGCATCTCAACCTCAAATGGCAGAACTACCTCTATTCCGTATACCAGAGCGTAAGGGGTTGCCCCTGTAGAAATACGCACCGAATTTCGGTACGCCAGCAGGGTGAAAGGTAGCAGATCCGGCCATCCCCGATGTTTAGCAGACATTCTCGCCATGATCTTCTTGATATTCTTATTCGCAGCCTCCACTGCCCCATTCATCTTAGGACGGCAAATGACAGCATTGAGGTGTTTGATCTTGAACTGGTCATATAATTCCTTCATAAGGGTACTGCTCAAATTTTTGGCATTGTCGGAGACTAAGGCCTCAGGTTGCCCATATCGGCAAATGATATCTCCATACTGGCTTAACAGCTCCGTTTTCTGGCTAGGGGTCAGATCTGTTCCTATTTTGAGCTTTCTGGGTTTGTCAGGGGTTCCAATTTGTATGGTGATGATTTGGTTTGAGTTGGGTTTGGGGTTTGTCTTCGACCCATCCTTTGATCTCGTCAGGCGTGCCGTCATTATCTGTCTCATCCTGCTCAATGCCCATTAAATCGAAATCCAGCCCAATATCAAAATCGTAGTCAACTTTCGAATTTGAAAAATCGTTTGTTAGGCAAGAGACACTCAAATTGGTACACCTGGCATGAAACAAAATATTTGTCATATATATAAGGCATTTTCCTGCAATGATCATCTTTAAGACAACATGACAAAATAACATAATCATGCAAAATTTTAAAATAAGGGACAACAACTGGCATCTACTCATGGTCCTTCTTCATAACCTCTGGCTGCTCTACCACGATCTTCCCGCTATCAATCATATTCTGAATTTTGTGCTTCAGAGCCCAGCATTCCTGAGTATCATGACCAGGAGAACCCGAATGGTACGCACACTTCTTACTCGGATCAAATTCTCCTCCTTTCGGATCAATTGGGGGTGCCAAATCGCCTATCCTTCTCTGTGCTATCAATACCGCCAAAATCTGTTCAAGAGGCTCCCCAAGCGGGGTGAATACCCGATCTCTTGCTGTCTCAAATCTTCTTCGTTCGCCCGACCTTTGATAATTGAAATTATGTTGTCGGGGTGGCACAATTCTCTGTATTTGCACTGGAGGATTATTCTCTGCCTTTCTAGATGATCCCTGCAGGATGAGGGAAACATCTTCCTCCTTTTTCTGTTGGATCCTACGGGAAGTGCTGCCATAGTTTCCACACTGGATTTGCTCCGCAACCACTTCCAGAGCTGTGAGGTCCCGGATCTTACCAGATTTTAACCCCATGTCCACCATTTCTCCGTGTTTTATCATCTCGGAAAAAGGTCTCCCAATCCCCGATATCACCCGCTCATAATAGGGCGCCTCCTGAATGTCCACAAAGGTCATTACCATTTCCGCCTCGTTCATTGGGGGATTCACCTGTGCAGCCATACCCCTCCATCGTTGTGCATAGTCCCTGAAAGATTCTTTTGGTTGCTTCTTGATTTTTGTCATTTGATATCTATCAGGGGTCATCTGGGCCTGAAAGCTGTATTGGGTTAAGAAGGTATGGGCCAACTCCTCCCAGTTGTGGATTAGGGCATTGTCAAGGCGGGCATACCAGATCCTTGCCTCCCCTGTTAAGCTTTTCTGGAATAGCTGCATCCTCAGCCCCTCGTCCTCGGCATAAGACCCGAGTTCTCCAATGTATATTTTCAAGTGCGTGTAGGGGTCTCCCTTTCCATTGTATTTTTCGAACTCGGGGACCTTGAACTTCTCTGGATATCTGGTTCCGGGAAAGACACACAGATCTGAGTAATTAACCCTACCCAGGGAGCCTATGCCTCTTAGAGATTGGATGGTCTCCTCCATGTGTTTCATTTTTCTCCGAAGGTCATCAGTATCTCCCTCTTCCGGGATAGTAATTACTGTCTTGTTGGGTACGGGAATGGCCTTTGGGACGACTGGCTCGCCTTTGGGTTGGGGTGGATCCTGTCGAGGTGTCAATTGCTCCTTCAGCATTATGGCCATCTCCAACATTTGTTTTTTGAAGTCATCAAATTCCTCCCTAGATATGGATCCAGGATTAGTAGGTGGGAGATCAGCCATTTCAGATGTAGAGTTTTGGGCCCCTTTAGACTGTGAACGGGTTTGAGGAGCAATCCTACAGAGACAATGGTTCGAAGTTTAGTCCCGGGGAAATGAAAAAATGGATGTATGCTAAAGCTGTAATTTTTTTTTTTTTTTGTTTTTTAATCTTTCCCTGCAAAAGAGAAAGTTAGTAGTCCTTTAGTGCAATAACAAATGCTAAACATGACTTTATTATGCTTCCCCAGCTGTTTCCCTGCAAAACATGGAGGTCAGTACTCTTTTTTTGATAATAGGGGAGGCATATGTGAATAGGATCATGACATTTATACGCGCGAATGTAAAAGGGCATGAAGAGACTTTCCCTGCGTTGGGTTAATCTGAGGCTGACCTATCCTAGGGTTACTCTCACGGGCTTTTCGGCATGAAGGTTCCCAAATCTTCGCAATCTACTCGTTTGAGCCCTTTCGATTGGAGCGGATTTGAGTGGTGCGTTTCCTGAGCCATCTCCGGGGAGCAGCCCCTTCGAGTCCAGTAATAAGCAACCGACGGGTTCGCCTCAAGAGGAGGTACAATCTCAACATACATTCACATTCATCGTCCTCACCGTATGCAAATGATTACTTTTAAAGTAAAGCCATTCCATTCCATTCAAACATCCATTCATTTGACACGAACACACGTTCACACAACAATAAGTAAAACAGGTCAAAAATGTCGCACGCACATACACATTCATAAATTTAAAGGATAGGATAGCATCAAGATTTGAATGCGGCTTAAGCCCTCTAATGATCCCCAGCGGAGTCGCCAGCTGTCGACGCCGGGTTTTCGCTTTCTCGTCTTTTCCAATTTTAGCCTTTTGATTTAGATGACGTTTGGAAAAGGTCGGCATTGATGTCGACGGGGTTTTGAAAGATCGCGTTTTATGATGAGCCAATTAACCAGAGTCGCCAGTTGGTATATTTGAAATGGATGTACCAACTCATCCGAGTTTTCGTTTTTTATAAATCGCTGGCTCATGTGTGACTCCGAATTAATTGGTCTGCGAATCGAGATTCATAGAGTTCGGGGGCTTGCTTAAGTGAGGGGAAGGTGTTAGGCACCCCTCGACTTCCGTGAAACACGGTTACCGTAATCTTGATACTTTTCTATCCTTTAATTCATGAATGTGTGTGTGTGTGTGCGTGTGTGTGTGTGTGCCTATGTGAATGTCGTTGTGGGTTTGTATGAAAGAATCATTTGGATTTTTAGGGAAAACCGTGTTTTAATTTGAGAACGCTTCGGAATGTCTTTTCGGTATACACGAGAAAGCTTTATTCTTTATGAGAAAGGTTTGATTTTAATTGTCCAAAACTATGAGATTTTCATTGAGTGTCGTTTTGGCAAAACGAGAGTTTTAAACCTTCGTCTAAATAGGAATCGAGATCTATACGTTGCTTTCGTAACTCAAATAATGGGCAACTTCTAGAATCTCTTTAACCCTACGCACAACGGTTTAATAAAACGCCATTTATTTATAAAATCATTTTTTGTGATGTTTGAAAACGATTTTCCTTTGCCTTCTCGTCAAATAGGAATCGACATTCATTAGCATTTCTCAAGTTTTAACCTCGTGATTCTAATATCCTATTTTGATTGATTTTATGAAAATCTTATCATTTAGCTTTGAAATCAATTTCGTGTCATAAATCAAATCGAGCATAAACACGCGTCGGGGCTATTCATGGGCATGTAAGCCATCAAAATATCCCCGAACGCCAACAATCACCAATTTCACTATTTCGGGGCCTTAAACACGATTTTCCCTCGCCTTTAGCGTCGTTTTAAGGCCCAACGATTACATATTTACAAAGAAGCTACATTCCTACCCGCTACATACATCAAGACATGTCCATCATCGGATTTGGACCACGGGGTCGCTTTCCTAGGCTCACAACCAAATTTACACACACCCACAATCGGATATTACAAGAATTAACCAATACGGATAATCTACCAATATCAAGACATCCCAAAATAGAGATCTAAAAGAATCTATGTCAATATAACACAAAAAAACAAACAAGGAATCAATAAATAAATATCATCGGGTTATTAGGAAGAATTTTGTTCCAAATGGAACCCTCGCTAATACTCCCTAATTTATCATTCCATAATCATATGAAAACTTCATTTGATTTGACCAAAAGATGTGATAGAAATTGCAAAATTGAAGAGATTTTTCACCTTGCAAATGAGGTCAAAATGGATCTAAATTTGTGTATTTGAATAGAAGAAAAAGTATTATGTGATACAATCAAATCACAAGAATAATATTCCTCTCTTTTTTCTCACTTTCTCTCCTATTTTTTGTAGCAAAATCTCACTATTTTCTCTCTATTTCCGTGCTTGGTGCTGCTGCAGAATCCTTCTTCTTCACCAAATTTCTTCCAACCTCCTGTATGCTGCCCGAAGCTGGGCTTAAATAGGCTGGCCAGCTGGCACGCCTCCCATCCCACTCAGCTGGTAGTGCTGATTTGCTGGTTTCCGTGCTGGCGCACTCACTTGGCCGCAGATCTATCCGCGGCTGGCGGGCTTGACTTTCTCGATTTTCATGCCACGCCTCGATTTTCGTGCCGGATCATCGGTTTCTGCTGAAAGGCTTGCATTTTGCAGTCCGGGAACCGCTAGGAAACGTGCCACGTCATCCGGGAATGCCCATTTCGGACAGCCTTATTGTCACGTCAGCTTTGGTTGCCAATCATTGCGGTGGTGTTGGGCGTTCGCACTTGTGCCCACTCCTTTGCTCCCGCAAGCCGGTTCAATTGACGATTTCGCCCTCCTGTCATGGTTAGTAGAAGGAAACGCAAAATTTGGGTGTCTACAATAGAAACTAGGGTTTTGCCAATACCCATCTTCTTGAACAACTATTATTCCTTGGTGGATCACCTCTAGAGGCCAAACACTTGGGTGGCTAACGTTGATCAAAGGAAGAAATTTAATCAGTGGAATTCAAGGAAAACGCGAAGGAATTGGAGGTGAACTTTGAAAGTAGTATGCACACAAGCCAATCATATTAGATATGATGTAGCATATACTTTGTAATCTTATTCGGTTATTAAAGGCATTTTACATTATCTACATGGTGATGTTATATTAAATGTGATAAACCATAGTTTTGAGCAATGCTTTTAGAATCATGATGAGGATCATGCTAATGAGATCTAAATTATAGATAGCTCACAAACTAAAATTGTTCCTAATCGATGGATTACTAAAAAGGGGATTAGTGAATCCGGATAGATTAGTACATACGTTGCTTGCTCTTATGAAGAGGATGATTGATCTCATAATCATTTGTGTGGAGACACTAAGGCAAGTATGTAAGTGCTTATTAGAGAATAAGTTTACTGAACGTGGCTCGCTAAGGAATACCTAATGGAGTTTTACTCGCCTGTCAATAGGAATTCCTCTAGTGATAGTAGTACAAGTGATCCTTGGACTTGAGATCATCATAGTATCTTGTGTATGATGAGTTATACTTTGACATGTCTCTTAAGACCTTTAGGGTATATCAAAGGGTATGATTGGGTATAATAAGTTATACATGGAGATAGGTGAATGATCAACAAAGAATCTACCACTTCTAGTAAAAGGAGAGAATGTCCTATGTGATTCGATAAATGACGACTCAGAAGTCTTTGGTCAAAGCAGAATGAAATTAGAAAGGAGTTTCTAATTTACATTATTTGAGTTGTGCATTTCAGAATCAAAATACATATAATTAAATAAAATAAGACTTGAGAGTAATTCCATGTCTTATATTTAATTGAGACATTGTATGGTAGAAGGATTGAATTGTACGGTAACTATTCACTGAAAGGTTCTTTTGTGATTAATGTTGAAATCTATATTATCTGGAAAGTCGTTGATCGCTAAGGGGGCTTACCCTTATTGTAGAATAAATATTATTTATTTAAATGAATTAAATAGTTTTAATTTATTTATTTAAATAAGATTAGAATTGTTCTAATTAATTTATTCACAACCGGTTTAATATGGAGAACCTAAAGGGTCACACCGCAAAAGGAAAATATTTATTTAAGAAGTAAATGACATAATTATAATAATAAGTTAAGTGTATTTAATTTAATCTATGGAGATAGAATAAATTAAATAGCTTAATATTTATTATTTAATATTTTTAGAAATATTAAATATATATTAATAAGAGGAGTCTTATTATTATTATTACTATTACTATTATTTAATTCCTAATAGGGATTGGGAATTAATTAATAGAAGTACTCTCTCATGAATTCCTAATTGGATTAGGAGTTCAATTAATTAAAAGGAGTTTAATTAAAATAAAAACCCTAATCCTAAATAGTTTAGGAGGGTTCCCTATATCTATAAATAAGAGGAGTCTTATCATGATTTGGGGTTAGACAATTTACACATTCTTGCATAAGAATTGTAAAGAGTACTTACAATTTCTATAGAGATAGAAACTAGGGTTTTGCCAACACCTATCTTCTTGAACAAGTATTATTTCTTGGTGGATCACCTCTAGAGGCCAAACACTTGAGTGGCTAACGTTGATCAAAGGAAGGAATTTAATCGGTGGAATTCAAGGAGAACGCGAAGGAATTGGAGGTGAACTTGTACTTGAGGAAGCTAGAATTCTACAAGGGTATAATTCTTATTCTCCATCTCTTTCGTTTAATTAATAATTGTGCATAAAGAAAGATCATGGTGATGGTTTGTATAAAATTTTAAAATCTGATTTTATCGCGCTTCCGCTTTATTGATGTAATTTGATTGTATGTTCGCGTTATACAAACCTAACAAACTTGTACCTTAGGAAGCTTTGATTCACGAGGGTATATTTCTATATCTCTATCTCTTTCATTTAATTGATAATTGATTACAAGGATGATCATGGGGATGGTTTGTATGAAAAATTTTAAAATCCGTTTTATTACGCTTCCGCACTATTTATGTAATTTGATTGCATGTTCGCGCTATATACAAACCTAACAGTGGTATCAGAGCCTAACCTTGTGCTAATTATCGATTATTATGATTCCATGTATGTATGGGCAACAGAAAAAATTTCGAACTCTGCTACGCAGCGCGGCCGCGCCGCTTCCAGTTCATTCTGGAGCGTGGCCGCGCCCGAACCTAGAAACTGTTTTTGGGGGTGCAGCGCGGTCGCGCCGCTCCTAGTTCATTTTGGAGCGCGGCCGTGCCGGTCTGCAGAATTTGAAAAATATTTATTTTGATTTTATTTATTTTCAATTAAGATAAAAGGTTTATTTTGAATTGGAATATGATTAAAATTAAAAGTTTTATTTTAATTGGGAATGAGATTCCACGTTAACTAGAATAAAGGAATTTATTCACATATGGAATAGGATTTCATGTTTCCTTAAAAATAAAGATGTTTATTTTGATAAGGAATAGGATTTAACATATTTTATTTTTCCAAGCAATTTTAAGTTAAAATAAAGGAGTTTATTTTGAACTTGAAATTGGTTTCCATGTTAATTAAAATAAAGCAGTTTATTTTGATTTGAAATTTGATTAAAAATAAAGGAGTTTATTTTTATTCAAAATTGGATAAAACAAAATAAATAAGTTTATTATGATTTAAATTTTGATTAAAATAAAGGAGTTTATTTTTGTTTCAAAATTGGATTTCTAGTAAACTTTTAATTGCCCATTAAATGATATCAATACATATATGGAATGGTTTTATTATTCATGAGATAAATGTTATTATTGATAACATATGGAGATATGCATGATAATAAATATGGATAGATTATGGACTACTGACCAATGTGTGATTGGATTTATTTTAGTGAATGCTTGAATGAATGGGTTTTTATAAATGGGGTCTGCGTACCTCGTCTTCCTCTAGTTTTTCTTGATATAAATTATATCTTCCTCCTATGTACCTCCCCTTGACTGCTGATTAAGGTTTCTATTTATTGTAAATAGTTTATGTAATAGGTTTAGTTAGAATTACTTGAAGAATTTGAGACAAAGGAGCAAGGAGCACTTGAAGACCCGTTTGTAATTAAGCCCGGGTTTAAATGTAATAGTTATATTTAAATTTTATTCTTGCACCCTAGGTTTGACCTTTTGGTTCACTTAGTGGCTCTATTGAACCAAACTAGAATAAAAGTCCATAATCAATCCGGGTAGAATATAGTATTCTATATGTTCATGCATACTATGTGTAGACACCCAAATTTTGCACTTCGTATACTAACCTTGACAGGAGGGAAAATTCGTCAAATGGACCGGCCTGCGAGAGCAAAAGACAGAAAAGGTACGGACGCTCGACGCCACCATGACAATTTGCAACCGAAATCGACATGACAGCAAGGCTATCCGAATTTGGCATTCCCGGAAGGTGTGGCACGCCTCCCAATGATTTTCGGACTGTAAAATACGAACCTGTCAGCGAAAAGCAGCGTCACGGCACGAAAATCGAGGCGTAGCACGAAAATTGAGAAAGTCAAGCCAGCCAGCCACAGATTGATCTGCGGCCAAGTGGGTGCGCCAGCACGGAAACCAGGAAATCAGCACTATCAGCTGAGTGCGATGGGAGATGGGCTAGCCGCAGATCAATCTGCGGCTGGCTCTGGCCAGCCTATTTCAGCCCAGTTTCGTGCAACATACAGGAGTTCAATAGTTTTGGCGGAAGAAGAAGAAAAATAGCAGCAGTTTTAGCTCGAAAATAGAGAGAAATAACAAAAATTCTTGTAATAATTGAGAGAAAAAGAGAGGAATTTTCCCTTATTGTGGGATTCTATCAATACATCTCATACTTCACTCAATACACAAGTTTCTACACAATTTTGGTATCATTTGCAAGGTGAAAATCTCCTTATTTTTGCAACTTCTATCATGTCATTTGGTTCAATTAAATTAAAATTTTCAAGAATATTGTTGAACAATCATGGATTAGGGATTATTGGTGAGGGTTCCATTGGAACAAAATTCTTCCTAATAACCCGATGATATCCAATTGGTGAAATTTCTAGTTTGTTCATGGATATATATTAGGCGTAGTTTAATTGATTGTATTTCTAGGATGTGTTAGGCAATCCACGTTGTTATTATTGTAGTATTCCTTTCGTGAGCGCGTGGTAATCGTGGTTGTGAGCCTAGGAAAGCGACCCCGTGGTCCAAATCCGATGATGGACGTTTTATGTAAATAGTAAGAATGATGTAGTTTCCGTAGTAAATCTGTAATCGTTGGGCCTTAAAACGACGCTAAGGCGAGAATCGGATTTAAGGCCCCGTATTAGTGGAATATGTGATTGTTGGCGTTCGGGGTATTTTGATGGCTTACATGCCCATGAATAGCCCCGACGCGTGTTTATGCTTGATTTGATTTATGAGATGAAATTGATTTCAAAGCTAAACGATAAGATTTTCATAAAATCAAATCAAACTAGGTTATTAGAATCACGAGGCTAAAATTGGGAATGCTAATGGGTGTCGATTCCTATTTAACGAGAAGGTAAAAGAAAAAAACATTTTTCAAACATCACAAAATTGATTTTATGGAAATAAGTAATGTTTTATTAAACCTTTGTGCATAGGGTTAAAGAGATCCTAGAAGTTGCCCGTCATGGTATTTACGAAAGCAACGTATAGATCTCGATTCCTATTTTGACGAAGGTTTAGAAAACTCTTGTTTTTGCCAAAACGACACCTAATGAAAATCTCATAAGTTTTGACAATTAAAATCAAACCTTTTTTTTTTTTTTGTCATAAAGCTTTCTCGTATAAGCCGAAAGACATTCTAAAGCATTCTCAAAAATAAAGCACGTCTCTTTCATAAAACACCAAAAAGAATTCATTTTTATACAAAACTCACCACAACATTTTTATACAAAACTCACCACAACATTCATTAGGCACACACACACATACGCACACATACACCTTTCATGAATTAAAGGATAGGAAAGTATCAAGATTGCGGTAACCGTGTTTCACGGAAGTGGGGGGTGCCTAACACCTTCCCCTCACTTAAGCAAGCCCCCGAACTCCATGAATCTCGATTCGCGGACCAATTAACTCGGAGTCACATATGAGCCAGCGATTTATAAAAAACGAAAACTCGGATGAGTTGGTACATCCATTTCAAATATACCAACTGGCGACTCTGATTAATTGGCTCATCATAAAAGGCGATCTTTCAAAACCCCGTCGACATTAATGCTGACCTTTTCCAAAAATCATTAAATCAAGAAGGATAAAATTGGAAAAGACTAAAAGGACCCGCGAAGGGAAAAAAAACCGGCGTCGACAGCTGGCGACTCTGCTGGGGACAAGTAGAGGGCTTAAGCCGTTTTCAAATCTTGATGCTTTCTTATCCTTTAAAATTCATGAATATGTGTGTGTGTGCGATATTGTGATCTTTTGAACGTTTTGTTGTGTGAATGTGTGTTCTGTCCAATAAATGAATGGTTGAATGAAATTACTTTACTTTCAAGTAATCATTTGCATGCGGTGAGGACGATGAATGTGAATGTATGCTGAGAGAGTACCTCCTCCTGAGGCGAACCCGTCGGTTGCTTATTACTGGACTCGAAGGGGCTGCTCCCCGGAGATGGCTCAGGAAATGCACCACCCAAATCCGCTCCAATCGAAAGGGCTCAAACGAGTAGATTGCGAAGATTTGGGGACCTTCATGCCGAAAAGCCCGTGAGAGTAACCCTAGGATAGGTCAGCCGCAGATTAACCCTACGCAGGAAAAGTCTCTTCATACCTTTTGTACATTTCACGCATAAATGTCATGATATTATTCATATTCGCTTTCCTTTTGCCGAGAGAAATTACTAACCTCTATGTTTTGCAGGGAACAGTTGGGGAGCTTAATAAAGCCATGTTTGGCCTTTGTCATTGCATTAGAGGATTACTAACTTTCTGTTTTGCAGGGAAAGATTAAAAAACCCCAAAAACACAAAAATTACAGCTTTAGCATGCATCCGCATTTTTATTCCCCACAACTAAACTTCGAACCTTGGTTTCTGTAGGATTGCTCCTCAAACCCGTTCGCAGTCTAGGAAGGCCCAAAACTCCATATCTGAAATGGCGGATATTCCATCTACCAATTCCGGTGCCATATCTAGGGAGGAATTTGACGACTTTAAGAAGCAGATGTTAGAAATGGCCGTAATGCTAAGAGAGCAGTTGATACCCAGGCAGGAACTACCTAAGGAGGATCCACCTAAGGGCGAGCCAGTCATCCCAAAGGCCATTCCCGTACCAAACAAAACAGTGATTACTATCCTGGAGGAGGGAGATACAGATGACTTGCGGAAGAAAATGAGACAAATGGAAGAAACCATCCAATCTATGAAGGGCATAGGGTCCCTCGGCAGGGTTAACTATTCAGATTTATGTGTTTTCCCCGGAGCCAGATACCCGGAGAAATTCAAAATCCCTGAGTTTGAAAAATACAACGGGAAGGGGGATCCCTACACCCACTTGAAAATATACATTGGAGAACTCGGGTCTTATGCCGAGGACGAGGGGCTGAGAATGCAGCTGTTCCAGAAAAGCTTAACGGGTGAGGCAAGAATTTGGTATGCCCGCCTTGACAACGCCCGAATCCACAACTGGGAAGAATTGGCCCATACATTCTTAACCCAATACAGCTTTCAGACCCAGATGGAACCCCTGACAGGTATCAAATGACAAAGGTTAAGAAACAACCTAGGGAATCCTTCAGGGAATATGCGCAACGATGGAGGGGCATGGCCGCACAGGTGAACCCCCCGATGACCGAGTCGGAGATGGTGATGACTTTTGTAGACATTCAAGAGGCACCGTATTATGAACGAGTCATCTCGGGGATTGGAAGACCCTTCGCTGAAATGATTAAACATGGAGAGATGGTAGATATGGGGTTGAAATCGGGTAAAATCCGGGATTTTACTACTTTAGAAACGGCTGCCGAGCAAATACAGAATGGAAACTATGGCAGCACTTCCCGGAGGGTCCAAAAGAAGAAGGAGGAGGATGTATCCCTCATCCTACAGGGGTCATCCAGAAAAACAGAAAGCCATCTCCCGGTACAGGTGCAAAGGGTAGGGCCATCCCGACAGCCAAACTTCGCAGATCAGAGGGCAGAGGGGCGAAGGAGATTTGAGGCCTCGCAAAATCGAGTATTCACCCCACTCGGGGAGCCTCTCGAGCGGATTTTGGCGGTATTGATGGCCCAAAAGAAGATAATCAATTTGGCTCCCCCAAGTGACCCGAAGGGAAGGAGATTTGACCCAAGCAAACGGTGCGCCTACCACTCTCGGGTTCCCCGGGTCATGATACACAAGATTGTTGGACATTGAACATATAATTCAGAACATGATCGACAATGGGGAAATTGTGGTGGAACAACCAGACTCCCCGAATGTTAAGGCAAATCCCCTGCCAAGACATGATGGAGGGGGAGTCAATGCGACGGACGCAAGTGAAGCTGGGGGGCCGCCAAGATTGAACTATGTGCAGAAAATTGAGGAAATGATCAACATGATACATGATCATAGGAGTGCACGAGTAACGCCCATCAGGTTGATAGGGGCAAGTACGAATAGCACGGAGGGATCGGTCAGGTTGACGGCTCCGAGGCCCATCATCCTTGGGGCAAGGCCGCAAATCCCTATCAGTAGTCTAAAGACTGTACCCTGGAATTATGGGGGCATGCCAGAGGAAGCGGCCAGCTGTGCTTCGGTGACGACAAAGGGGAACCCCTTATATCTTCCCGGGCGAGTCCTTGAGAGCCAAAAGAGAAAAAATGAAGAGGTTTCCGAGGAAAGGGCCATAGAATTTTTGAAACGGATGGATCACCCAGAAACAAGAGGGATCCAGATTTTAAATGAGGAGTCAAACCTAACATCAGTCATGGACTTGGTGTTGTCATCCAGTGAGCATTGCAAAACCCTGACGAAGGTTCTGGAGGAGGCATACGTGCCCAAAGAAATTAGTAAGGAGGGTTTCGGCCAGCTGGTGGGCCACCTATTGGAAAGCGATACAATATCCTTTACGGATGAGGACATTCCCAAGGAGGGAAGGGGACACCGGAAACCACTCCATATTGCGGTAATATCCTCAGGATATGTCATGAATGGGGTGCTGATCGATGGGGGATCGGCATTGAATATATGCCCTCTCAGTACGCTAAAGAAAATGAAACATCAGTTCCAAGCGCCTACGGGCTAGTCATGTGGTGGTCCGGGCTTTTGACGGATCCCGGAGGGATACCATTGGAGAAATAGAATTGTCGGTGGAGATAGGGCCCTGTACTTTTGACATCTCTTTTCTAAGTTCTTGACATCGCGGCCAGCTACAACCTGCTGTTAGGGAGGCCATGGATACACATGGCCGGGGCAGTTCCCTCCACGCTCCACCAACAAATCAAGCTAATCATCGATGGGAATCTGGTAACAATCTCGGCCGAACGTGATGACCCTTCTCCTCCTAGGAGTGACCTGCCAGTGATCAATGTGGATGAGTCAGCAGCACCTGCCAGCTTTCAAGCACTGGAGATCAGTACTCCCTACTATAAATGCCTGGGAGCTCCAACTGTGAAACCTGGGGTCTCTCCCGAACTTACCCTTGTGGCAAAGGAAATGATAAAAATGAACTTCCAGCCTGGGCAGGGGTTAGGAAGGAGCAGTCAGGGAATCACCGAGCCCATTCATCTACCACAGCAAATAGGCAAAGCAGGGCTGGGATACCATGAGGATGCAGCACGGAGACACCGTCGGGGTTGCGGCTCCGATTCGACTAGCTGGCATTCCAGTGACCAAAGTCGATAATGAGCAGGGGATCAGCGAGCCTGTGATTGGGGCAGAGAATGAAGAGTTAACCCCCGCACGTAATGAGTCGGCCCGGAGGGAAAGTTTCCTGCAGGAGGTCGCAAAGGAGTTTGAAACCAAATGCTACATCCCCGAACAATCAACAAGCAGTGGGGAGGGGACGAATATTATCGCCCCACCCGGGGCCCAACAAGTTGTGCCTGTCATCGATTGGGCAGGGCTGATCATTCCTGAAGAGAATAGGAGGGAGGACTCAGGTGACGTAGCCGTAATTATCGGGGAAGTGTCCGATGTAAAGCCCCCTTTCATCCAGCGCATTTCATCTGACCTGACTGTCGACAACTGGACCATGAAGCCAGTAATATCCAAAAAAAGGTAAAACCCGACGTCAAGGTGGTGGACCCCAGAGGATGGGGGAATGAAGAAGTTTTATTTTTGTTGTTGTTTTATTTCTGCATAATTATGTCGTTTCTTCGTGTTATTTTGAAAATGCGATCGTCGTGAAAAATGATTTATATATGACAAGTATTTTGTTTCATGTCAGGTGTACCAATTTGAGTAATCCTTGCCTAACAAATGGTCTTGCAAATTTGAATGATGATTATGATTTTGACATTGAGCTGGATTTCGATTTAATGGGCATTGAACAAGACGAGACAGATTACGACGATGCGCCTGACGAGATCAAAGGATGGGTCGAGGACAAACCCAAACCCAACTTGGACCAAACCGTCACCATTGATATTGGAACCCCTGACAAACCAAAAGAACTCAAGATAGGGACAGACCTTACCCCCCAGCCAAAAAGCCGAAGTGGACTGAGTTGCTAAAACAATATGAGGATGTCTTTGCCTGGTCTCATGAGGATATGATCGGATTGTCCACCGACATTGTGGTACAACCCGATTACCCATCAAGGAGGGTTTCCCTGGCCTGTCAAAAACAAAAATTAAGAAAGTTGAAACCGGAGTGGAGCCTAAAAGTAAAGGAAAAGATCATCAAGCAGTTCAGGGCGGGAATCATTATGGTGTCCACTTACCCGGAATGGCTTGTCCAATGTAGTCCCAGTGGCTAAACCTGGAGGAAAAGTAAGGGTATGTGTAGACTACAGAGAATCTAAACAAGGCCAGTCTCAAGGATAACTTCCCGGTGCCTTTCATACACATCCTGGTAGATAACACAGCCCAGTACGAAATGTACTCTTTTGTGGATTGCTTCGCGGGATATCATCAGATAATGGTGGCAGAAGAAGATCGAGAAAAGACCGCATTCATCACCCCTTGGGGCACTTTCTGCTATAGGCGATTGGCTTTTGGCCTCACAAACGCGGGGGCTACTTATCAGAGAGCCATGATGGCCTTGTTCCACGATATGATGCACCAGGAGATAGAAGTTCTACGGGGGATGACATTATTGTGAAATTCGAAGGTAGAATCCGATCATATAACCCCATCTCAAAAAGCTATTCGATCGGCTCAGAAAGTATAATTTGAAAACTCAATCCAGCCAAGTGTGCGTTCGGAGTGCAGTCGGGGTAAGCTCTTGGGATTCCTGGTGAGTGATCAAGGGCATTGAGTTGGGACCCAGCAAAGATTAAGGCCATTGTGGATATGTCGGCCCCTCACACAGAAAGGGAGATAAGAGGATTCCTCGGGAGGATAAACTTTATCAGCCGTTTTATATATCCCACTTAACGAACTACATGTGAGCCGATTTTTCAAATTGTTAAGAAAGGGTGCTTCCCCAAGAATGGAATGAGCAATGTCAGAGGGCTTTTCAGATCATTCAGAAACAACTGACGGAGGCACCAGTGCTGGTACCACCCGAAGGATGGGATCCCTTTGTTTATGTATATATCTGTCAACGCCATCGCGAATGGGATGTATGCTGGGACAAAAGAACGAGGCGGGTAAAGAGCAGGCCCATCTATTACCTCAGCAAAAGATTTAGCCAATGTGAGCAAGAATTACACTCCCATCGAGAAGAACCTGTTGTGCTCTGGCCTGGGCTGCAGGGAGATTACAGCACTACCTCCATGGGCAGACAACGTACTTGATATTAAGAATGGACCCCCTAAAATATATTTTTGAAAGGCCCATGCTGAAATTGTCGACTATCAAGATGGCAGTGTAATCTTACAACAGTTTGACATGGTGTACGTGACCCAGAAGGCCATGAAAGGACAGGGAATTGCAGATCAGTTGGCAGAAGCCCCGTCAGGAGGGATGGAGCCTTTGGAAACTCTTCTTCCGGGCGAGGATATAATTATTTTGGGTATCACGCGAGAAATGTGATGACGAGGGACAGTTCTGGAAGCTATATTTCGATGGGGCCATGAATGCCGAGGGGGCAAGGAGCCGGAGCGGTCCTAGTCTCTATCACCGGAGAACAATACCCCGTGGCCACTAAACTTCGTTTTCATGCAATTCGAACAAACACCGCTGAATACGAGGGGTGTATCTTGGGGACTTCCCCGCTTGGCCCGTGACATGGGAGTGAAGAGACTAGCGGTGTTCGGGGATTCAGAATTGGTAATCAGACAGGCAATCGGGATATACAACACTAAGGAGCCTTCGGTTACTTCCCATACCATCGTTGTGTCATCCAGCTGATGCAAGAGTTCGAGGATATCGCCTTCCGCCCATATTCCCTCGGGGACGAAATGACTTATGCCGATGCATTGGCGACTCTGGCCTCCTTAATCCACGTGATCAAGAAGTAGGGACAGTCCACAGATTGAGATCACCGTACAGAATGCCCCGGCATATGAGGAACATGTGGCAAGTGTTATCAAACGAGGTGGGGGTTGACGAGGAAGCCTTGGTATCACGACATAAGGGAGTATCTGAGAGATAGGTCCCATTCCCGACCTGGCAAATCGGACTGAGAGGATGAGAATTCAAAAGATGGCGATGAAGTTTTAACCTGAGTGGGGATTCACTTTACAAAAAGGGATGCCGGGTTGGGATTGTTGCAATGCGTAGATGAAACGCAATCCCAAAGGATTATGAATGAAATCCATGGCGGGGTGTGTGGGCCACACATGAGTGGACCGATGTTGGCCAAAAAGATCTTGAGGACAAGGGCAATTATTGGTTAACGCTGAAAGCCGATTGCGATGATCATGTCAAACGTGTTATCAATGCCAGCGCGCACGTAAGATTGTATCCATACACCTCCCAAGGAACTGCACTGTATGACCTCCCCGTGGCCATATTTTAATGTGGGGAATGGATGTAATCGGGCCAATAGATCCCAAAGCAAGCAACGGACACCGATTCATTTTTGTCATGATCGATTATTTCACCAAATGGGTATAGGCAGCTTCCTTCCAAAAGGTAACTCAGGAGGTCATAGTCGGGTTCATCAGGACTAATGTCATTTGTCGATACGGGCAAGCCTGAGGTTTTGGGTCTCTGACAATGCCAAGAATTTAAACAACACCCTCATGAAGGGATTGTGTGACCAGTTCAAAATCAAGCACCTCAATTCCGTCATTTAACCGTCCTAAGATGAATGGGGCAGTGGAGGCTGCAAATAAGAACATCAAGAAAATCATGGCCAAAATGTCTACCAATCATCGGGGATGGCCGGAACTGCTACCCCTCACTCTGCTGGCATATACCGAACATCAACGCGTACTTCTACAGGGGCAACCCCTTACGCTTTGGTGTATGGAATGGAGGCTGTTCTACCAGTTGAGGTTTGAGATGGCGTCCCTCAGAATAGTGATCGAACGCTCAGATAGGCGAGGAGGATTGGATGAAAAGTCGATACGACCAATTGGCCCTAATTGATGAAAGGATAGTGGCCGGCTGTTTGGCATGGTCAACTATATCAACAGAGGATTTCTCGATCATACGATAAAAAGATAAGACTTCGAAAGTTCAAGGAAAACGATTTGGTGTTGAAAAGAGTCATGCCTTGTCAAGACGAAGCCAAGGGGAAGTTTGCCCCGAACTGGGAAGGGCCATTTGTGATTAAGAAAGTGCTATCCATAGGAGCCCTCATAATGCAAAGAAATGGATGGTGAGTGTATTTCACAACCCCTCAAATTCTGACTCGGTGAATCGGGAAGCGGTTCTACGCTTAAGTCATCATTTCCTTTTTCCCTTTGGAAGCGAACTACGTAGGACCTGATCTCCCAACTTGTGGGGGTACGTAGGCAGCCATCATGGCGCGGTCCGATCCCTTAAAAAATAATCCTTTCCCTAACCGAATCCAATTTTCAATAGCCAGATAAAGCCTTCCTACACCCTCAAAACCTTTCCGAACAGTTAACCAAAATCTGAGATTCAGTCCGATGAAATCAAAAGGCGTGCGGCAATATCTGTCAAATCTCCATCAAGACTTGAGAGGAGAAAGAAAGCGAAATGTCAAAATCGTGGTCAACTGGATAAAATGAGGATCTAATGAAAGGCAATGATACGGCAAAAGGGAAAATGACTAAATTTAAATGCATGTCTATATATATGAGTCATTTTATTACAAGATTTCTCTTTCAATAACTGATGAAACTAACATAGTCCATGCAGGAAATAAAATAATCTACAAATCTGAAACTAGCTGAAGCAGGATGGACAAGGTGGTGGATAGATCTAAAGCGTCAGCATCTCCTGCAATTTGCTGCCCCATCATATCAATACGATCTAGTAAAGCAATAGCTCGGCTGACAGTCCCAAAATGAGCATCTACCACTGCCCTGGTCCTGAAATACAATGGCCTCTCTGTCAGCAATGGCAGCATCTCTAGCCCGAATGGCATCATCTCTCTCGACAAGGGCGGCATCCCTCTCGGCTTCAGTAGTAATCAAGGCCAGGCGGAGTCGGGAATCCTCATAACCCGACTCGGGGCAGAAATCGGCTGAGACGGTGTGGTCTGTGGTATCCTTTGGGGACAATCACTCCCAGAGATCATCAAAGGCCCCCAGTCCGAACTCAAAACTAGCCGAATCCAAGTCTCCTCGCCCGCGGATATACCAACTGGTACGTAAGCACAATGTCTGGATGTGAACAGCTCTCCCCCCCCCAGCTCACGATATTACGGGCAAGGGTCCTCGCAATCCTCAAAGCTCGTATACCCTGCAATGAGAGTCCCCTCTCTGTAGAGGATTGATAAAAGGATATCCGGTTAATGACGGGCTGCAACCCAACGAAGGGGTGTAAATCCTGCTGTCCTGATAGCTTAAATAATACTGCCCCATAACCGCCAGGGGATGATAGGTCGGTCAACGCCCCTCAAACCAGCGATGGGGGATGAAATCCAGGTTTAGAAACACAATTGAGTCAAAGAAGCTCATGAAGGAGCAATAGCCCGAATGGACCAAGATAGGTGAAAGGGATTCCCTCCAATGACAGCACAAAATAATGAATTGTCCGGGAGGCCACATCAGATAACAACACACGGGACCAAACGAAAACTCACTGCAATGGTGTATCGTCCATGGCTATAGAAACGCAAAAACCCTCCGGCGACAGGAAGTGGCCGGAGGTGGGAAAAAAAAAAACGAAATGACTCATGAACCCACATATTTACAACAAAATCCGAGCTCCCTCTGAATAACCCATGCCTCGGAAAGACTGGCAATAATGAGGCTGACATGGGTTAAGGATAGCCGCCAAGATCATGGGAAGGAATGGTGTGATATCCTCCTGAAGGGAGTCTAACGCCCTAAAATACGGCCGCGATAAACCCGGGGGGGGGGGGGGGGGGGGGGGGGGGCCATGTCCAACTGATCGGAATCCTGCGGCGCAAGTAACAAAAAACTGAGGACGACACCAGGCCATCAGAACGTCCTACTCCTCAAGATACCCCAGCGCCTTCCTCGGACACGGAAAAATCACCCGGAAGAAAAGACGCAAAGCTGTCGGGGTGAACCAACATCGGTCGAATCAAGAACTGAAGGGGAACCATATGGGTCTGATATGATCACTCGGTAAACACAGGACAGCCCTCACCGTCAAGACCAGGTAAAGGTCAAGAACCTGACGTAAAGGTCAAGAACTGACGGCGCAAATGGAAACCAGCCGTGGACCCCCTGGCACAAGGTCTATCCAAAGGCAAGCCGGTGACAGCCGTACGCCAGTACTCCCTCCAGGGTGGGGGTCCACGGCTCTATCTGTCCCTCAGCCTAACCACCTGACGGGCAAGGGGCCCCAATAATGCTCAGAATACTAATCCACAAAAGCCCGCTGGCACCTGAAAGGGTCAAATAAGGGAACAAAAGTAATGGCCCAAAAGAGACCATCTGCGATAACCCTGTCTGCCGGCAATAAACTGTCGAACCAGGCGGAGGAGACTCGCCAACCAACCCCCCGTGGAGGAATGGAAATCCAAACTACCACGGTCATCTGAGGACGACATCTGTGAAAAAATAGTATGCAAAAAATGTACTGTACAAACGGGGTCCATTCTCTTATGCCATGAGATAATAAAAGCATGCATCATACAGTTTAAAAATGAAAAATCAAGTGAAACCTCCATAAAAGATAAAAATGGGAACTGGGTGCCATAATAGTATAAATGAAGTTCAGGTACATAGTGCAATAAATGAAAAAAAGAAATCTAAACAGATGCAGGTGTGTGTAACTAAAAAAATACATTAAGCCCCTATGCCTATCCTGGGATCCTAAAATAAAATCAGTTATCATCTATTGAAAGCAGGGAATCCTCGAACTGATCCCCTGGGGTCGGATCGAGCTCGGAGGACCAAAGTTCATATCAGGAATGTATGGATGCGCTGGTGGCATCAGATGAACTCAGGCCCTGCATCATAACCCCGCACACGTCCTGGATCCGGTTTTTAGGCGTAAGCCTCCTCCGGGGATCCGGCCACCGCACCCGAAGATAACAACGACAACTAGATCTAACCTGACGGGTCCCTCAATGTGTGTGGGCCGATCTGCTCAGCGTGGGTGGGGGTCCGAACACAGGCATGCCCACAATCAGTCAGTCGTCCACCCGAGCCTGGAACCCATGTCTTCCAAGAAAGAAAGTTGGGCCGGGCCGAGTCCTGAGGAACCGATGGTACGGGGCAACCCCACGCAGAGTACGGAATGGCATTCGACTTCGTACTGAGGACCCGTAGGGGGGGGGATAAAGCATCCGACGTCGTCCTCACCCTCGGCGAGCATGATCTCCGAGGGCTGAGAAAATCCAAGCGGCCAGGAAAGTAGTGAAACAGGAAGGGAATGCGGGAATGGCGAATCTCTTCGGTCCTACACATCCTGAAGGCAGCGCTCCCTAACAACACCCTAGCTACATCACCCATAACCTCCAACACTACTAGCAGGTGAGACGACGGGTGGAAAGTGCAACACTCTCCGGGCCGGAAGTTGATGTCCATCGGTGAACCCCACACCAGATGCTCCGAAAGATAGGGAGTTCCCAGACGACCTTTCACGCAGCAGTGATGCAGCTCGAGCTGAATGCGAACAAATGGGCAAAGCTGCCCGACACTTCACAAAAGAGGGGACCGCCTCTAAAGTGCTGTGATGCCTATCCGCCGACCCCGGGAGACGGTAAGTGGTCCGGGCCAAGGGTGGTGACAGGCCTCCAAGGCATGGATAAACGGCTCGTAAAGCCCAGAACTAGTGAACGGAAACAAGGCAGGGCGTGAGTAACTATTAAAATGCGAAAAAGAGAAATGAAATAAAGATAAGTGCCCCCCAAAAAATCAAATCAAAAGGAAGGAAGAAAGACTCACACAGGCTATCCGGGGGGTCTGTCCCTTCCTGAACGTAAGACGCAGACACATGGAGGAAAATAAGCGAAGGTGAACGACCCCCAGATCGTAGTGCAACCAAATCCGGTCTGACATCTCGAACAGCCCCGTACGATATCGCTGAAGTGGATGGTAGATTGAGATTTGTTCCCTAGGAAACAACCCACCCTCATGGATAGTCAGGGGGGGGAACAAAGCGCCGGTAGCACATGGATGTGCACGAGTGCCCTAGATTACCGCTGGGATAGGCTGTGGCGTAGTACGACCTTAACGACAGCATCGACGAGCTGAATGCCTCCGGACCGGAATACTGCGGGCCTTGAAGACCCGGTCAATCGACGCAGCAAAGCCCAAAAGAGCCGGCGGGACCTCTGCCTGGAGTGAATATCGAGTGTGCCAGGGGGAACACGGGAACCTCCCCCGGATGAACCTCCGATTCCCCCCACGTGATATATCGCCAATGCCCAAGGGGTCAGCACGACCCTCACACGTCCAGAAGATGAAGGGACTGGGTTCGGATATGAAAACCACCACTCGGACAAAGCCCGCAGTATAACCCCAGGGGCACAGGCGGGGAAAATGATGGTGTAGGAAGTGGGAAAGGCCCCAGGAGTCCACCCACCAGCAACGGTTAATCCTATGTGCAAAGGCCACGTAAAGGGGAGTATAATGTTTGAAACCAGAGTGTTACCCCGATCGGCTGGGTAAACTCAGGCACCTGTGAAAATCACCAATGGTTTCAGTCCAGATAGAACAGAAAATTGAGGAATTGAGAGCAAATTCCAGAGCAGAATGAATAGTACCCTACCTCATTGTAGCAACAAGGGGATGGCCGGATGGATGACGGTCTGGAGATCCCGACCCAAATTAGGTCGGGTATCTGGACAGAAGCGCCAGATAAAGCGCGATGAGAAGGGCAGCCGGGTGGGTGTGCTGGAAGACGGCTCCTCTCCACATGCATAACCTCTCGGAGGACATAACCTCCTCAACGTGCCGGACATGATCAGGATGGATGGACAAGCCTCCGTCAAGCGACGAGCCTGACGGGTCCGAGGAGAACAGGGGCAGGTGAGCCGCCCTACGAACGGCGAACGAAGACAAGAAACGCTCCGAAGTCCGAGAGGCAGAAGAGCTAGTGGGCGCCTCAAGAATCCATAGCTGGGATAGAACAGCGAAAAGGAAGGTAAGTTCCCTTTTAAAAATTTATGGGCATATGAATATTCGAAATTCCCTATCCTCCAATCATATATTTAATGCAAGCATTATACATGTAAAAAAAAAAAAAAGAACCAAAAAAAAAAAAAAAAAAAAAAGGAAAAAAAAAAAGGCAGAGTTCCGTCTATAAAATGGACATTCCCATGCATATCCAAGCAATGTTTTTCATATGTTGTAAATAAAGCATGTAAAGTGCCATAACTGCATGATATTTCTTTCAAAAAGGAGTCAAACCATATAACGTGGGATCCCAGCCTCATGAACATAAAATAGACCTCACACAGTTAATACAATAGTATTGTATAAAGATGCATAGTACTATGCAAAAGCATTGTAAAAGCATACCATTTTATCTCTAAACATGCAAATAGTCCAAATTTATAGCAAAACAGTGACGAAATTGAAAAGTTGACCGGTCAAAGTGTTGACCTGTAGCGCGTAGATCGATCCCAACCAGGAGTAGTTTTTTAGCAGGAAAGCTTGAAAAAATCATCGACAAAAGGAAGGCCCTTGCAAACAAGCAAAAATCGAGAGAATCTAGGGTGAGTTTGGAATTTGAAAGTGACAGATCTGGAAGCGGCGAGCCGCGTATTTATCACATCCCGATCTTGGCCGCCAAGATGTAATCTGTGCGGCTAGGCCCCGACAAAGATCAATCTAACGGTTGGCCGCAGATCCAACCGTCGGCCTGGCCCTAGGTGGGTCCCACCTTGCTCCCTTGTAGCCAATTGACGTGTTTTAAAAGAGTGGAGAGAAATATCACGCGATGGGTGAACACCGCGAACGATACCCCCAGCCCCGATGAGACGATTCAGACCGCCGACGATAACCGGCGAGCACGAGATGGATTCCGGCGACGAAAAACCGGCGGCTCCGACAAGATAACCAACCGGGCGACGATCACCCGGGGTTTACCGAGATGGGTGACCGGCGACGAAATAACCACCACGGGCACACCCGACGAGAACGATCGACCGGCGACGATAACCGGCGATCACGAGATGGATGTCCTGGCGACGAAAACCGGCTATCCGACAAGATAACCAACCGGATGAACGATAACCGGGGGTTACGAGATGGGTGACCGGCGACGATAACCCCCACCCCGGCCCCCGACGAGACGATCGAACCCGCGACGATTAACCAGTGGAGATCACGAGAATGGATGTCCGGCGACGAAAACCCGGCTCCGAACAGAGATAACCAAACCGCGCACGAATAACCGGGGGTTACGAGATGGGTGACCGCCGGCCGACGAATACCCACGGCCCCGAACGAGATGAATGAGAAGATAGATTGGAAGAGTGAACCTAACGACGCAACAAATAACGGTCAGAGGAGTTTGCTTGCATTGATCACTCTTTCGAATGTTTAAAAAAAAATGCGCTACATCTTGTGTTGTACCCATAAAACCTACATGTGTTGTAACACTCGTGTGTGTATTATCATATCTTGGTTGCACTGTCATCAAGACATCGGGTGTCTGTTTCTTTTTCCTGTATCAGTTATCATTTAACTTTTCATAAACATGATAAATGAGGGGCAGCTGTAGACCCAACCACAAATTTTGCACTTCGTATACTACCCTGGACAGGGAGGGCAAATTCCGTCTAATTGGACCCCGGCCTGCGAGAGCAAAAGACAGAAAAGGTCCGGACGCCCTAGCTCCGACGCCGAACCATGGAATAATTTACCAACACGAAATCGCCATGACAACAAGGCAATCCGAAATTTGGGCATTCCCAGAAAGGTGGTGGGCAAACGCCTCCCAAGTGATACCCAGGGTCTGTAAAATACGAACCGGTCAGCGCAAAGTAGCGTCACGGTACGAAAATCGAGGCGTAGCACACGAAAATTGAGAAAGTCAAGCCAGCCAGAGTCCGTCGGATTGATCTGCGGCCAAGTGGGTGCGCCATCACGGAAAACTCAGGAAATCAGCACTATCAGCTGAGTGCGATGGGAGATATCGGGCCCAGCCGACAGATCAATCTGCGGCTGGCTCTGGCCAGCCTATTTCAGCCCAAGTTTTCGTGCAGCA